>CAMZMU010000062.1:27906648-28154134 GCA_947311845.1 Poa pratensis
CTACTTTCCCCGGCACGATGGTGACGGCCTCAATGAAAGAAAAACCTGAGCGGACAGGATTTTAGTTAATTATTTTGTACAGCTTGGAATTTTCTACCATCAATGTTAGAACTCAAATAACGTCCATTCCATCTCTTTAGTTTCGGAGAGGGGTTATGCTATTGAGCAGCAACTTAATTACAGCAGAAAACATGATTATGGAGTCCTCCAACTGTTGTAAACTCTTTCTTCGTACTTTTTCTTCCATCTACTGCAGATGTGACTTAAAGTCTAATTTGACTTCTGTAAGCATGTATTCATTTTAAATCATGGGGTCATTTTCATGAATATACAATTTACTGTATGTTTAATGATTTTGCTCTTTGATTCGTAGTATGTTTATTTGTGATATTAAAAAAACTCAGCATGACAACCATGAGATGCGATATAAGTCACGACGCGAACATGGTAAACCTCATTAGCTTTCAGGTTTCTTTATTTTACTTTTCTATGTGTCATGAAATGCAGTAATAAGCATAATTCAGGGATTTTAGTCACATCTTCCTCTCAGGTTGCTGAAATTCTGTAAGCTACTGATGCCCTATTCTCAACAAAACCAATGCGACTTCTGAACATGGTGTACATAAGTGTAACCTGCTTATTACTATATGAAACTGATGATATCAACACTGATTATTTAAACCTTCAATTGTCATGAACATGCATGTAAGTGACATTTCCCTACTCCCAAGTACAGGCCTTACATGAAATTCATTTAGTTTTTAAATACCAAGTAGCAGAAAGAATCTTAGACAATTATAGCTGGAAAATTAAAACTCTACAATGCCAAAAATCATCTGCCAAGCTTGCATGAATGACATGGAGCTGAAATATCTATAAGTTGCAATCAATGTTGACGTATGTGGCGATGCTTGCCTCATACTATTCAACTCTGGTCTTCCTATAAAATTTATGGGGAGTTCAGGGAAATTCAAATTCTACGTTCATTGTCTCTCACGTTCAACTCTTCCGTTACTGAAAGTATATTATAAAAACTCCTACCATTCTACTCTCAAAATAGACGGCGCGGCAACGCGTGCCATCATGATCTAGTTTACCATAGACCATAGTAACAGCGCACGTTGCTAACTTCTGTTAGTAATTGGCAACGGATAAAGGCCCTTGTACAAGTTGGCTCGATCAGCACTAGTCGTTTATCTCAGCTTTGGTTTCCTTTTGGCAGTGGATCGGTGTTGGCTGCGCCAAAGTAAAAAGCAGGCAGTTTGTCTTTCGAAAGAATTGCGTGCATGGATCTGACCGGCAGTCCGCGATCCACATCTAAAGTGGACGTGGGATAGTGAGCTGCACGTAGCCAGCTGACACTGCTCACCTTTTTGTTCATGATGATCAGATGACCAGTCACGCAGCCGGGTTTCTTTAAGGATGTGCATGTCGAAACATATACTCACTCCGTCCCAAAATAAGTGTCTCAAAGTTGTACAAAAGTGAATGTATCTATACTTGTTTCATGTCTAGATACATCTACTTTTTGACAAATCTAAGACAGTTATTTTGGGACGGAGGGAGTATGTGATTCAACATTTACGCAGGTAGTGCATGCGAAACCACAACCCTCTCCTTTTCTTTTCACCAACAGGGTCTCAGGATGACAATTTTATCGGGTACGGATGTATAGGTATGGACACATTTTTCACTCTTAAAATAGGTTTTCTTCTCACTTAATAAATAAAAGTACACGGCTGAACCAGGGACCATCTTACAAAGCAGATTAAGGATAAACAACAAAAAAAGAAAAAGATGCTGATCAACACTATATGCCTTCCCTATCAAAGTCAAGATATGTTGCGCCCGATATTTGGTGGTAAATCTAGCAACTTTTTTTTAGTCTATCCGGTGGAATGGATTCAATTGGTGTCGATGTGAGGACATTTTTTGGGGGGGAAGCAGTGGCTGGAGTGACTCTAATATCAGATGATATGATCATCGTTATAGAGATACAATTTCGACCCAACCTTAAGTCCGAGATTCCAATTTAGATGAGGAAGGGATTGGATTCCGACCCAACCTACTAGCCAAGGGGATCACACAACCCATCGAATTAGCCGATGCATATTTGGGATTGTGAAGGCTTGCATGAGGGGATCTTCTGTTCGTTGTCATCATGGGCCTTGCGATGCGCGCGTCTATGATGGTTGGGATTGATGGCCTATATTCTGGAGCGAGCTTAACACCTACTTTTTCGTTCCAAATTAGGTGACGTAGATTTAGTACAAAGTTGTACTAAACCTACGTCACTCAGTTTGGAACGAAGGGAGTACTAGTTATCTAAGAACAACTCAACTCAGTTGGACTATCATAATCTACCATGATGGCATATATATCCAAAGACCTTAGCGGTGAACCCAATAATCCTGCATTGTTACCCTCAAAGTTGATTAACCTTTTTCATGGATGACAAAGTAAGTAGGCCACTTAGCTCAAAACGGCATTGCTTAGCTGGTGCTCTCGCTAAAGCACACTACCCACCTAGAAGGACGTCAAACCATCACTGATCACCATGACAAAGCAAAGGCGGCATATGTAACTCTTTTTTCTCACAAAGCCAACAGACAAAGAAAAGAGAGGCCAATCTCAGTTACTTACCACTAGACCCGACCCCTAGGTATAGTAAACTTAAACAAAGCGCGGTTGCTTGCCCTGGAAAGTGATAATGTAGCCCACATAGCTTGTTTTTTCCAAAATTCAAAATCGGGACTTTTGAGTTTCAAAAATTGAAACAAAATAAATCCTACATGTATACATTGTCTAGGTCTACAAGTGTGCAAATTCTCAATCCAAAATTCATATTATTTTATGCTACACAAAAAAGAGAAATCTGGCAACATATCAAGTTTTTTTGAACTGTGTATTGTTCATCATCCATATCCATACATTTTTCATTTTTTTTCCAGGCTAAAATATAACGAATTTCAAATTAAAATTTACCCACTTGTAGATCATATCATTATCTACATCAGGGATTTTTCCCTATTTTTTTCAAACGTAAATGATTTTTATTTTGAAAAACGAGCTATGAGTAGGCTACAAAACGCCACTCTCCTTGCTTGCCCCCACTCCAAACGTTCAAAAAGCCGCTTCACTCCCCCTTCCCCTTCCCTCTTCCTCTCCCAGCCTCGCAGAAAAGCCTCAGCAATCCACGCACACAGACGCCGGCCAAACCAACCAAATCGGAGATCAAAAGCAGGAGGCACGAGATCGCCAAAAAAAGCGAAAGCCGCCACCTCCGCGCCGGCCCGGGGGAGAAAAGCGGTAAAGCTTAGCGGCGAAGGCGAAGGCGAAAGTGAAAGCGAAGGCGGCCGGGCGCAGATAATAAAAGCCGCGCGCGGGATGGTGGTGCTTGCCTCTCCCGCTCGGACGCGCGATGGAGCTGGAGATCGTGGAGGTGGGCCCGTCCAGCCGGCCGCTGCGGTACGTGCCGGCGCCGCAGTGGCGCCCGCCCCCGCCCCCGCCGCCGCTCCCGCCGCCGTCCATGACGGCGTCCTCCAGCGCGGAGGCGAGCGCCAGCGCCGTGGCGCAGGCGCTGCAGTTCGACAGCGAGAAGCTGCCGCAGACGCTCGTGTCGGAGATACGCCCCTTCCTGCGCGTCGCCAACCAGATCGAGGCCGAGTCCCCGCGCGTCGCCTACCTCTGTAAGCTCCCGCCCGCGCGATTACGCTTTCTCTCTAGTCATTTTTCGTCTTATATATGTTGGTGCTGGACTGCGGCTCGCCGGTGCCCGCAACACGTTCGACGAAATACCGGCATTCAACGCCTACGTGCATGGTATAATGCGTTTGTCGCTGGAGATCCTACTGGTGACTTTATTCAGGATCAGGAGACCACCCTGAAGAGATTCGACCTGGTTTTGGTGCCACTCGTTTCAATGAAGGAATATTCTGTCTCGTGCTATCCTCTGCTAGCTGCCGGAGGTTCATGGTTGCTGATCATGAGTTCCACGGTGCCTGGTCATCTGCTGCTGCTACTTTCCAACATGGATTAAGAAACATCGTTGCTATTCTAGTCACGTGTGGTACTTCGGAGATTCCTCAACGGAAGAGAGGCTATATATATGGCAGCTTGAGAAAAATATTCTTCTAGGATATTCTCCATCTCTCACTTTCATGTAAAAGAAGAACATGATGTAGGATCGGAGGTTAACTGGTTACATTCCAAAGTCTGGGCGGTCTGGTCTAGAATAATTGGACAGTTAGCTATCAGCAACTAATGTTTCTTCCACAGAGAACATTCTTCTCTTAGTACCACTTCTGGGTATTTCCCATCATTAGCAGAGTAAATTGTTTCCGAGATCATGAGTAGAGTAGGTTGTTGGAAGCCATGAAAATAAAGGTGGTTAGATCAGCAGGCAAGTCAAAAAACATACCTCAGGTCACATAACTATTGATCAGGTGGCACATATATTGTATCTTCGAAGCCCAATGGGTAATTAGTACCAAAAAAAATGTCAAATGCATCAATTAACGTCTTGATTCACTCTATTGCAACATTCCTTTCTTTCATGGCACTGAACATTTTTCTTAGTTAAAGAACAGAATGTTACAATCATTGAATGGATCTTGGAAGGAAAAGTGAATCATGACTACAAAATTAAAGAAATGTGTCCTTTTACAGGTCGATTTCACGCCTTTGAAAAGGCTCATATGATGGATCCCCGTTCAACAGGGAGGGGGTTCGACAATTTAAAACTGCACTTCTTCAGAGGCTGGAACAGGTATATACATGGCGAAAATTAACTTCATACTTACTTCATAAATGCACAAAAAAAACTTCAAATCCTAAGGATTGGAGCATAATATACATGCGGTACATGTATATCACATCTTAGCAGATATCCTTGTTCGAAAACATCAGTGCACATTTCCTTTATGCTTTACTGTGATATATGCAACTAGTCACGTGCCTCATGTTTGATTTACTTTCCAAACAGGATGAGAAAAGTACATTCTCGAAGAGGAAAGAAAGAAATGATGCTCGAGAGATTAAATCATTCTATGAGAAGTAAGATTTTCTTCTCATATTCAAACCTGTAATGTAGATTATTTTCTTATGAACCCCTGTCCCCAAACTGGAATTTGATTTCTATTTTTTTTCTCCCATCCTATAGAAAAAGGCAAGCTAACGCACATGAACTCATGCCTATCCTGGCAGAAGTTCTGAAGGCTGTTCTCATCGGGACTGGCTTGGAGGTTGTGATGTTTTTTCGAAAATAATAATTATTATGTTTGATTGACTACGTAGTTAACACTTTCATAATTTTGCAGAACCTTGTTGCTAGTGAAGATTTTGCAGACAAGTCAGGCTTAATCCGATACAATATTATTCCTCTCCATCCTAGATCAAGTCAACAACCAATCATGCTTCTTCAAGAGGTTTGCATATATTCTAACTCAAAACCTCAAAAAACCTTCCAGGTATAGTAATTTTCCAAGCACAATTGAACTACTATTCGCGGAAAAAAAACTTAAGTGTGACCTTCTTATCGGGTCATGACTCGCGGTATCTTCATGATTGCTATGATGTTAAAGTCCCTGGATCCTTCTTGTCGCCAGGGCTTGTACTGAGTTATCCAGATGATATTTGCCAAGAAAATAACCAATCCTTGTTGCAGGATAAATTTCCTTTACAAATAATAGTAGCGATTGCCTAGTGTTAAAAAGAATCTGTTTTCCCTTTCATCAAATATGGATATGTAATTCTAACTTATGTGTTGCTCACATAATCATAAAAATTATAGTACTTCTCTTTGGAATGTACACTCTTTAACATGTTAATGGTTGGCGATATTATTGTGCAGATAAAAGTTGCAGTGTCTGCAGTGTTTAATATTCGTAGTCTTCCATCAGCTGATATCAAAGATGAAAAAAATCATACAGATATTCTTCGATGGCTGCAAAGTTGGTTTGGATTCCAGGTAGACTAGTTATTATTCAGTCTCAGATTAAACCAGTGGTTTTATCTTGCATTTCAGCTCGGTAATTTGGATTTTGGTTTTTTGCTGTTGGGTAGAAAGGGAATGTTGCCAATCAGAGGGAGCATCTCATTCTTTTGCTTGCAAATATGCATGCTCGGTTGAATCCAAAGTCATCCTCTGCTCCAATGGTACTCTACATGAACATTGTTTTTTTATCTATATTGTGGTTAAAATATCAGAATAAACATTTTGAGATGCCTATTTCTAGCTTGATGACAGAGCAGTAGATGAATTATTGGCAAAAACATTTGAGAATTATCTGACCTGGTGCAAATTTTTGGGGAGAAAAAGCAACATATGGTAAATATATGCAATTTTCATTTATTTAGATTGGACTACAGATAATTGAAAAGCAGCTTTGGCAAATTTAAATAAAGTATTTTCTGAATTGTACTGGTCCCGTTTTTATGCACCTGCAGGTTGCCCTCTGTGAAGCAGGAAATTCAGCAGCATAAACTTCTGTACATAGCTCTTTATCTTCTGATATGGGGAGAAGCATCAAATTTACGACTTATGCCAGAATGCTTATGCTACATCTTTCATCATGTATGTAACTATTTGTCCTTCATATTTTTTGAACTGCTTTCACTGCATTAATGATTCCAACCATTACTATTTGCTTTTTGTAATCATCTCTGAACAATAGGTACGTGTTCTTTAGTTTATATGGGTCATTATTTTCACTGCTTGGTAGTAAAAAAATACCATGTAAATGCTTTTGCCAGAAGAATCTTTTTATTCATATGATTTATAGGGGTAGTTCTTAGAATGGATAACAATAAGCATTCTTGTATAATTAACATATGCTAACTGTTTCGTTAATTTTTTTAGCAATCATTTTCTTTTCTAAACTTGTTAAGTTGGCTAGCTCAATGGTAGGACACATGGTTGTGTTACCAAGTAACCCATGTTCAATCCCACCTTTCTCTTTAAAGTATATTGGGGGACTGGGGGTGTTAGTACCGTGTGCATATTCTATATATTTTCCTAGTAAATATTTAATTTTAGAAAATTTACTGTCGGGGTCTTCCCTATTTTTTCGGTTAAAAAAAAGAACCCCGGGCCTCTTTTTTTTTGCTCAGTTCGGAAGCCAGTTTCCAACCTAGTGGCATGGAAACTCAACAAGGTATGTGTAAACATATGTAGGATATGTTGGCACATGCAGTATTTTGTGCATAAAGATGGCAACATCTGCACTACATAATGTTTTGTGGCTGTCATATGTGCACCATGCAAGAAATACAAGCAAGACAGTCTGTAAACTTTCCCACTATCCCTTTCCACAGAAAATGGTGAAAGTTACCTGCTTTAATTAGCAGGACAAAAGATTCTAAAGTGATTTTCCTCGCAAATAATATCTGACTGACATAATACCTTGAATAAGAGAAATGGCTAGAGTTGCCTGCTTTAATTGCCTGTGGAAAATTTCTTCTCTCCTTTTAGGTAGCACTATTTGAGTAGAATTAGTAGTTCTCTAGAAAATTCTTAATTAGTTGTTAGGTTTGTCTTCACACACAAGATTCTTGCAAAAAGGAGTCTAAGCAAAAATTACATGTTTAAAATAAACAAAACAAATCTAGTGTCACTAGTCTAGGGAATATATTTACGTAAAAGCAATTCTTGCTGCTAAAAGTTTCTGTATCGTTGTGCTAACTACGTTGACACAAAGTTGATCCCACATTTGCGAATAAAGATAACCACTTGTTGTTTCAGATGTCATATGAGCTATATGGAGTTCTTTCTGGAGCTGTAAGCTTAATTACTGGAGAAAAAGTCAGGCCTGCATATGGAGGACAGGACGAATCATTTCTCAACAAAGTAGTGACACCAATATATGCCGAGATATCCGCGGTTTGACATCCCTTCTTTTCAGCACTTAGATTTAACACAGCTTTGGAATCTGTAAAACGATGGCACTTTTTTGCAATGAAGGAAGCTCTAAAGAACAAAAATGGTGTATCTGACCACTCAACATGGAGAAACTATGATGACCTCAACGAATTCTTCTGGTTAGATACCATATTTTGTTGGCGTCACCTTTGGTAGTAAAATGTTGTACTAAATATGTTACGATGCAGGTCTGCGGACTGCTTCAAACTTGGCTGGCCCATGCGCCTCAACAACGACTTCTTTTACACATCGACTAAAAATAAAAAGTCTCATCAAACTGAGATACAAAATTCGCATTTGCCTCATGGATCCTCATCAGCACAAAACAGCGCTAATTCTGAAGTACCTGACCAAACACAGCAGGTAATAAATATATAGGAACAATGAAAATATCACCATATAATATAATATGTTTTTGTTATACTTTATATCATGTAATATAAGTAACAAACACAGCAGGTAATAATATTTGTATCATGTATCTAGGCTTGTCCATCTATGTATTCAGTTCCACACAAATCAATCTTGCAATTGTTTTATGGAAACAAAATCTTTGTCTTACTTATCAGTATTGAGAATATAAGGCTAAGTAGCCAAATATTCAGTGCTTAAAGTTTATGCTAGAAGTAAAGTCCCATAAAGCTTAACTTGCCACTGAAATGTAGTAGAAAATACAATGCAACACAGATCGTAACTCCACATTCTGAATAGCTGTGTTTCCTAAACTTGTTTTTTATGATAACCTCCCGCATTATTATTTTCCAAGGTTTTTTATGTAAATATTTTCCATAATGCAATCCGAGGCTTTTCATGTACATTCACACTAGCAGAAATGCATGTGTTTGAGTATATTCATTTTGCATAGTTGTTTACGTGTGCTCTTGTTCTCCATGTTTCTGCTATTGCATATAGCAAACAACAAGTGACACATGTCAGCAGAGGTGGTTGGGAAAGACAAATTTTGTTGAGGTCCGTTCATTTTGGCATCTCTTCAGAAGCTTTGATAGGCTGTGGACACTCCTTGTGCTCGGGCTGCAGGTTTACATCTTAAATTAATGCGACTGATACATTTGGATAATGTTTCATCACTGCCAGATCTTTTGACATATTTTCTCATATTTTCTGTTTTCAGATTTTGATAATAATGGCATGGCATGGATTGGAAAGCCCTCTTCAGTTACTAGATCCAAATTTTTTTCAGGATGTACTGACTATATTCATAACCAATGCAGTACTTCGAGTTATTCAAGGTTAGTTTAGAATTTTCAATTGCATATGTGTACCATGAATTTCTGTCTTCTGGTGAATTACTACTAAAACAGTGATGTAACTTTTTTTTTCTATTGTTCTGTCTTCGTTTTTTTGTAATGTATCTTTTTTTTTGTCCAGTGGTCCTTGATATTGCTTTCTCATGGCGAACGAAGGAAACAATGAGATTCACCCAGAAACTAAGATTTGCCATAAAACTCTCTCTTGCGGTTGCATGGGCGATCATTCTACCCATATTTTATACCAGTTCTCAAAATTACAAGGCTTGTTCTTCTAGACGTCCTAAAAACTTTCTGGGAATGTTCTGCCTTTCAAAGTATATGGTTGTTGTGGCATTTTATCTTATAAGCAATGTGATTGGGATGGCATTGTTTTTTGTTCCAGCTGTAAGCAGCTATATAGAGACATCTACTTGGAGAATTTGCAATATATTGTCCTGGTGGTGCCAGGTCTGTTTTTACCTTTGCGCAAAAATAGAACTTGCTTTTGTCTACATCTTGTAGTTAACATCAGAGTATTGTTTGTCATGAAATCAGTTCAGTGGAATACATTGTCTTGCTATCTTACTTTCCAACATAGCTTGAGTCCACCTAAATTTCCAACATAATTCTTATCCTTAATTCCTTATGTACAACTATTAGTCGGCTCTTTGTACTGCACCATGTGACTTTCATATCTCATGCATGGCATTATACCGTAATGAAGTACTCATAATTGCCAATGTATGTGCAGCCCCAGTCATATGTTGGAAGAGGAATGCATGAAGGCCAAGTACCTTTACTAAAGTAAAATATGTGTATGATTATTATTATACCTGTGTTTTGTTTTGGCCATTGATATGAGCTAAATCATATGTCCTTGCCTCAACAGATATACATCATTTTGGACAATTCTTCTGTCAAGTAAATTTTTATTCAGCTACTACTTCGAGGCAAGATCAATATCCCTCGATCTCTCTTGATGTATAGCATACATAAGACATTTAAAGTTTCTATATTCCTTTTGCTCAACTATGCAATGCAATGCAAGCCAGAAATTATTCCGATCACTGAAAATGCATCTCTGTAGCTCCAACTCAGTTAAAATTTCTGATGTACTCCCTCCGGACCAAAATATAAGATGTTTTAGAAATTTCAATACGGACTATATGCGGGCTGAAATGAGTGAATCTACACACACATACGCGGCTGGATACATCCGTATCAGAGAAATGCTAAAACATTTATATATTTGGTACAGAGGTAGTATGTTATAAGGGTATAGGTTGTGTTAATGATACAACATAGTAACATCATGATTTTTTTTTTTGCTATTCTTACACTCTGCATCTATTTTTATCACCCTGCCTCCTGCTACATTGTTTCTCTGTTTATGATTTTGAGCAGATTAAGCCTCTTGTGGGACCAACGAAAACAATCATAAACAATGTGAATACATATGAATGGCATGAATTCTTTCCACAAGGTCCTCTACATGCCATCTTGCTTGTCCATTTTTCATTATTTTTACGCAATAGGGTATTGCATTAATAATCAACACTGAACTCTGACTGACAATTCGACATGTTATGTTTCACACTAGTCAAGAGCAACACTGGCGCAATTCTTGCTGTGTGGGCCCCTATAGTTATTGTAAGGTCTCTTATTAGCTTCAATATTTAATTTTCATATGGCTCATAAACTAATTAATATCGTTACATTTTCAACAGGTCTATTTCATGGACACACAAATTTGGTATTCCGTTTTCTGTACCATTTTCGGTGGTATGTGTGGTATTGTTCATCATCTCGGTGAGGTGAGATGAGCTGCCACCAAACACTAAATGATAATTTCAGATGTTTACATATTCTTATTTCTGATACCAATTCCTAGATTCGCACAATGGGAATGGTTCGAAGTCGATTCTGTACCTTACCTGAAGTGTTCAATGCTTGCCTTGTTCCTCGCTCAATGCCAAAAGAGAAAAAAGGGATATTGCCTAGTTTCTTGGAAACAAAATCTTTAAGGTGGAATCTGTTCATGTCCTCTTTACCTTGAAGTTGATTTCTTTTCTTCTTGTTGTTTCTTAGATGATATTCATTTTCAGAACTTAGGTAAATCTGAAAGGCAAGACCCGACAAAGTTCGCTCTGGTTTGGAACCAGATAATGAATAGCTTTCGCACAGAGGATTTAATAAGCAATAGGTATGTTTTATTATTCCAGTATAACATAAGTTTTATCAGGATTACTTCTTTTCTCCTTCATATTTCATTGGTTTTGCAGAGAGATGGATCTGATGACAATGCCATGTCACTAGAATATAGTTCTGGTTCTATTCGTTGGCCCTTGTTTTTACTTGCCAAAAAGGTATGTGGATTATTGATACGTGGCAATCCATTGCGTTGGTGCAAAACTTTCTCTTTTAGGGCACCGTTTAAGTGAACAAATCCAATTTTTTTTTTATTTTTGAAAACCTGTTGGCAATTGATAGAATTTACAGTGTATTTTGCAGGAACTAAATCATAACACAATACAGATTGCTCGAAATATAAATAATTTGGGAATATACAGCACAAACCTGCCAATACTGGCTCTTTTTACCATGTATGAAGTTTTCTCTTAAACAGTTCAAACCTGTATTTCAAGTTAACTAAAAATTTCAAATTAACCCACTGGGTAATATTAATATGTAGTACTAGATTTCTTGCGCTGTTAGTCAAAGCACCAGCTACTCTTTCTTCAGCGACATGGGTTTGCATTAGCATCAGCAATTCGTTTAGTTTACATTATGAAATTCGGGTAGGAACTCTACCATTCAATGTTAGAAGAGTGACCACCTGGGTACAAGACCGGTTGAGGGGAGCGTTGGGTGCTTGCGCCACTCCTTGCTGGCTAAGCAGCAGTCGGTTTCCATCATCCATATATTTAGAAGCATATTTGAAACATATCTTGTACTGGCTGCGCATATTTGATATATGCCTGTATTTTTTCTACCTATAAAATATGTCAACATTCTTTGTATGATCTGATGCTTGTTTTCCTTCCATGATAGTTTTCGAAAGCAGTTGATATGGCAGCAAATTTTACTGGAAATAGTGCACAACTCTTCTGGAGAATTAAGAAGGATAACTACATGTTTTGTGCGATCAACGATTTCTATGAATTGACAAAAAGTATTTTCAGATTTCTCGTTATCGGTGATGTAGAGAAGAGGTAATCATTTTACTTCAACACTACCTCTATTACTATATTTTGTCTCATGTTTGCAATGCATTGGCAGTACATGCTCCCGTGAATATTATCATGATGTTCTACAGATTCTGTTCAGAGTGATAGGTGCCATACTTGCTGAAATAAAAAAGAGTATCCAGAACTCAAGTTTATTGGTCGATTTTAAGATGGATCACTTGCCTTCGCTGGTTGACAAAATTGAAAAGTTGGCTGAGCTTCTGGTAATCACTTCACTAGTACTATTCTCTTTTTATTTTCTAGTTCACCATTTTACTCTAACCTACGCCAACGTCAAATCGATATCTCCTTTTTATTTTCTAGTTCACCGTTTTACTCTAACCTACACCAACTTTAAATCAATATCTCCTTTTTACTGTGATTAGTAATTGGAGGATTATTATATCGTGCCTTCCCCACACTAGTCATTCGTAAGGACTAAATGGTTACAAGGGTGATAACAAGATTGCTGGAACTACATCAGTAGTTATCCAGAATACCGTTGGTGATGGGCATGAGGGATGAGTTCCTGGAGTTCAGGAGATGGATAGCTATACTTGTTTTCGTGCACATCCCTTTAGTGGGTCATGAGATGGTCCACTAGAGAGCCAGCAGGAACCTAGGACAGGCTGAGATTACTTAGCTATCTTTAATCAGGGGGGCTTTTTTATTCTTGGACACGCGTCTAAATGAGTGTCATTTTACTAGAAGAAAATTTACTTGAAAAATATGCATAATTACGTCGATCAACAAAACTACAAAAACCTAACAGTAACATAATGGAGAAAAGGCAATGCTAAGGCCATATTAGCTGTAGGTTCTTATCTCTGTCTGAGTGAATGTTCAGTTTGTTAGTTGGATAGATTAGAGTATTCGCAGAAAAAATGAACTAGACAAAGTCGTTAAGACTTTAAAAAGCACGCATCATTCTTCTTGAAGATATCGATTGCTGCTCGATTCCCCCGCCCCCCACAGTTCTTATCCCTGTTAGTTACTAGCGCACAGTACATACCAGTTCTGTCATAAAGAATGGCAAGGTATTGCAGTGGCATCTCATATGACGATAGGTCAACATGGAGCCAACAAATTATTTTTTATTTTCATAGCGTGGGAGGGGATGGTAGTAGAATTAGCATCTAATTTGAGTGGACACAGCCTATTTCGTTGATGGATAATGTATATGGCCTTCTTGTATATTCAATCCTATTATGTCAGCATTTATAATGAAATTTCTGCCCAATGGTTACCAGTATAAGAACAAACAAGGACTTCGATATGAGGTCACAATTTTACTTCAAGATATCACTGATACACTGATCCAAGATATGCTTGTGGATGCTCAGAGGTAAGGACATTACAATATTTGATAATAAATATACTTTTTCATCCTTTAAATTGTGGTTACCACCATGATGATCTCCTCTGTCAACAGGGTATTGGATCAGATTAACTCTTCCGACACACTGATCTCTGATGACGATGGAGCATTCGATTACTACAAACCAGAGCTCTTTGCATCAATCAGCTCAATATCAAAAATTCGTTTTCCATTTCCAGATAGTGGTCCACTCAAAGAGCAGGTCCAACATAACCTTCAATTAACTGTGGCAGATCGGGGAATTGTTGTAACTCTCTGAATGATGACATGCTTTGGCATATTCAGGTTAAACGTCTCTACCTACTTCTTAATACAAAAGAGAAGGTTGCGGAAGTACCATCAAATTCAGAGGCTCGACGACGCATTTCATTTTTTGCCACCTCTCTTTTCATGGATATGCCGGCTGCTCCCAAAGTACGCAGCATGCTATCGTTTAGGTAATACTTGTGCTCTTTAAATTAAGATACAATTAATTTATTTGACATGTTTTCAGCATTGGTATCCATAATATTTAATATAAAAATGCAAAAAATTCAAATGGTCTTAGAAAATATACAAATAAAATCCCAAAATTACAGAAAAAAAATTCAGGGACATAATCACCCAATGCAAATAAAATACTGGCTTGTGGCTACTCAGTATTGAACTTCAGTTAATCAAACTAAGTCCTTCTGGATTTGGAAAAATAATATTAAATGCTTCAATTTTGAAGAAAATCCATGAAGTTCTCTAACTCTGTTCCTGAAATACAAGCTTTTGAAGATAATGATAAAGTACCAGCAGCGTGCCTACACAACATGAGACTCACCCATATTATCTGGTGCCAGACATTCCACAAAACTTGCATTTTTCTGACTCCATACATTTTGCAAGTAATTAGCCCAAAATGCATTATCCAATACTCTTGCTAGTGGTCAAACACAAACATTTAAGAAACACTCATGGAGTTGAAGAACCAAAGGTAGTTGACTAAGCTCCTTAGGCTGTTTTAGCAGGTTGATCAGAGGATTTAACAAGTGATTAGCAATTTACCCTTTTATCAAGATTCAAGCATCACTGTCACATCAGATGCTTTTATCTTTCCGTATCTTTTATCATTTTGAGTCACTGATGGTATTGCGAATATCAATTTGCAGCTTTGCTGTTATCATGTACCACAAGTTCACAACATACTCTTATTATTCTAGTTTAAGTAAACAACTGAAGCCATCACGCTTCACATATCGTGAGGATCCTTCAGAAATATGTTGCTGGACCATGGTCTAGCGAGACCTACGCTCCACGCCGTCCATAGCTATTGGGATAAGCGCCATTCGTAGTGTCACATGAAATCTGTAGCGAAGCCATGCAAGGATTCCCAGAACCCATAATTTGTTAATCACCCTCTACACTTATTTTCTGTAGATATTATAATATGTAACTTATGTCTCGTCAATCAGTGATGCCCCTCTCCACTATAATTTTTGTGAAGCACCAAGCTTGCCTAGAAAGCTTCAATAAAGCCCGTATGTTTATAATAGGCCAGTAAAAGGGTTCATCAAACGAGTGTACCCCATGATATGGATGTTTGATGCTACTTTTGTTTTGATGTGACACCCTTGATCTCCGAAGATCGGCAGGTACTTTTTCCTGAAAAAGCCACATAAATACTTCAATACACATTTCAAACAGAACAAGGCCACACAAATGTTTTAAGCTCGGGATGTTTGGGACATTTATGTGTTCAAGCAAATCACAGCAATAAGATCTTGTCTACTTACGACTATCAGTAGGAGTTCACATCAATATAACCAAGTCATGTTCTACATCAATCACATAAGAAATCAAATATAGTGAACATCTGATGGCTTACTGACACCAGGGTACTTTGTCAGCATAATAACTCCCTACTTCATGGAGGAAGTAAAGTTTTCAAATGAAGAGCTTCATTCAAATCAAGATGAAGCATCCATCCTTTCCTACATGCAGAAGATATATCCAGGTCAGTTATGTTTCACACTTCATTTTTCGCCTACTTTTGTTTTTGTATTTTGTTGCTTTCACCAGTTCCATTTCGTTACCGAGACTCCATTTCTCATTATTTTAGATGAATGGACAAATTTCTTGGAACGGCTTGGTTCAAAGGTGACACATGAAGATATCAGATACTGGGCTTCTTTCCGTGGTCAAACACTAAGTCGAACTGGTAATCTGGAGTATGGTCTCATTTTGTGTGGAAACTTATCACTAAAATCCCTGTCTAGAGGATGCCTGACTCTTTCCATTATGTATTATCTAGTTCGGGGAATGATGTACTACAGGAAGGCATTGAGATTGCAAGCTTTCTTAGACAGGACAAATGACCAAGGTATGCAAAGAAGCTTTACAACCTCTCTGACTCCTTCCAACCTGTCCTTGTCATTAAATTTGGAAGCAAGTTTACATTTCTGAAAAGGGTGTATTAATCAAACTAGACCAACTACCACCCCCAAGTTGATTTTGTAGCTCTCAGTTTCATATTTCTTTGGAAATTGATAGTATGCTTCTAAGAATTCGTTTTTTTTTCAAACGAGCAGAATTATATAAAGGACCTGTGGGGACTGAGCGAGGACAAAATAAGAGAAACATTCACCAGTCATTATCAACTGAACTAGATGCCCTTGCAGATATGAAATTTTCATATGTCATCTCATGTCAAAATTTTGGGGAGCAAAAATCTAATGGTGATCCCCATGCTCAAGACATTATTGACCTGATGGCAAGGTAAGGTTTGGAAAATATAAACTGAAGAGTAATTATTATTTCTGGAATTGTGCTGATATTTCCAGTGCTTATGTGCTCAATAAAGGTATCCAGCTCTTCGTGTTGCCTACATTGAAGAGAAGGAAATTATAGTACAAAATATGCCTCATAAGGTTTATTCCTCAGTTTTAATAAAAGCAGAAAATAATTTGGACCAGGTAATGCTCTTAGCTTAAGATTAGAAGGTAGAAATCTTGTACTTTGTTACATCTAAGACATGTGATTATTTTTCCTTCATCACCTTTTCAGTTTTGTCAGTTCAACTATCTCTCGTTAAGCATAATGTGCTCTTTTAAGTAAGATTTACTGTCGGGGCCTTCACTACAGTTTTCAGCACAAAAAAACCATAATGTGCATAACCATTATACTTTCTTGTAGGAACTTATAATATTTTTATCTAATTCCTCAAATTCTTCTGATTGCTTGTTGATTTTTATATAGGAGATTTACCGTATAAAGCTGCCTGGCCCACCGATCATTGGAGAAGGGAAACCCGAAAATCAAAACCATGCAATTATATTCACCCGCGGAGAGGCTCTACAAACAATCGATATGAATCAGTAATGAACTGGACATTCTTCTATAGTTGTCTCTTTGTAAAATATATTTCTTTTCACTTACCTATGGTGCTATCAGGACAACTATTTGGAAGAAGCTTACAAAATGAGAAATGTCCTTCAAGAGTTTGTTAGGCATCCTAAGGACCAAGCTCCAACCATCCTTGGGCTTAGGGAGCATATCTTCACGGGAAGGTCTATAGTTTTTCCAACATATTTCTTTCAAACATATAATGTTCTTTTGGTTAATATGGTATTTTTCTGTGCAGTGTTTCATCACTTGCTGGATTCATGTCATATCAAGAGACAAGCTTTGTTACAATTGGACAGAGATTCCTTGCTGACCCCCTTAGGTGAGATTTTTTATGTGCAAAAAATCCTTATGTGCTAAACGTATTATCTGTGCTAAATTTATGTTACCATGCATGTTAGACATATTTACTTTTTTCATGAAGTAATTAATTTGTGTATGGAAAAAATCCGTTTATGTAAAGTACATCTGCTATCTAAATCGTCATTTCCATGACTGCAGGGTACGGTTTCACTATGGTCATCCAGATATTTTTGACCGGATGTTTCATTTAACAAGAGGTGGCATAAGCAAGGCATCTAAAACTATAAACTTGAGTGAGGACGTATTTGCTGGTAAGTAAAATTTTCTTTCTATTGAAACTAAAGGTTTCATGCCATTTTCAAAGGTGTTGCATCTTTAATATTAACTTTACAGGGTATAACTGCATATTGCGCCGCGGACATATAACTTACAATGAGTACATTCAAGTTGGCAAAGGGCGTGATGTTGGTCTTAATCAGATTTCAAAATTTGAAGCTAAAGTTGCAAATGGCAACAGTGAACAAACACTTAGCCGTGATATCTACCGGCTAGGGCGGCGATTTGATTTTTTCAGGATGCTTTCGTGCTATTTCACGACAGTGGGATTTTACTTCAATAGCCTAGTATGCTATCTCTCTCTCTCCCTCCCTCCCTCCATCTCGATGTGCATGCTTGCACGTCTGCCTCCGCGTGCACACTCTGAGGAGGACCACAAGCAATTAGTTAGAACAATAAAGCATGTAAATTCCATGAGCAGAACAAAACATAGTGATGAATAACAAAAATATGCAAAAAGAATTTCGAACAAGAACCATCGGAATAGAATAATAACAGAAAAAGGAATTTGCTTAATCTGTCCTTGACACTTTATCTTTTAGCTGTTCAAATTTTATCAAGCATGTAAAAAATGTTTATCTAACTGCGGTTCTCATGTTCTAGCGCGATCAAGAAAAAAGTCCTATTTTCAACTTCGAACTTTGGAACAGCTTGTTTTTTACCTTGAATTCTTGAATCAGTTTACTTTACCCCCGTTGACCCTATCCAGAGCAGTTTTGTGCTGGCTAAGACAACATGTGGCATCACTTTACACATTAGCACTTTACCATGCCAGCAACTTAATAAAAATCATACTCCCAAACATGGGTTGGCCCTATCTAGAGCAATTCATGTGAATCTTGCACTAAAACATGTCTAGGTGCATTTGGGCCCAAACATGCACAAACATCTTATATTTTGGTACGGAGGAGTAGGAAATACGAGAAATTAAGAAAAAATAATTTAAATTATATATTTTGGAAAAATATGGAACCTTTTTGGAAATTCCAGAAAAAAACCTTTCATGTTGACTACAGAATCAATTTTCAGTTTGACTATTGGAAAAGTATTTTTTATGAAATTGGGATTTTGTTTTTAGATTGACGATTAAATTTTTGTTCCATGTCATTTGTGGAGAACTGGAAGTGGCTTTCAGATTGAGTTTCACCATTTCTGATATCTTTTCTGTAAGTTTCAGATTTTTTGACCAAATTCCATTTTTTATGTCTATCCTTTCTGATTTTACTGTAAAAGTACTTAATTTTCTGTGATGGCAAGGTGAGGATAGGGTCAAGGGGGTAAAGTAACGGATTAAATATTTGAAGGTTAAAAGCAACAAGTTCTAGAGTTCAAGGTTGAAAGTGAACTTCAGAAATAGTTCTGGGTTGAAAAATCAAATTTTCCTTTAGACTTGGCTGGATCGAATATTTTGCAGTTTAAGTGACCTGTTCCCAAGAAAGATCTTTTCACTACTACCAGACCAAGCTTCGTTTTTCTTTTTCCAGTGATATATTCATAGTCTTCTTTGTTTATCCTCTTTCCAACCAGGTGTGGAAGTTTTACCAGTTAAGAAGCCTTAGAATTTTTTTTCTGTGGGAAGGTGGTACTTTGTTGATTATGTAATAGAGTTGTCCAAACTACAATCTTTCACAAGCAGCTTCAAAATACAGCAAGGGGCGTCAAGTTTCACAGCTGAAGAATCCAAACCTATTTAGTAATTAGCAATCTCTGTACCTAAACATTGTTTGGTTTGAGACAATGCCATTCTGTATGGCCATAATGCCAATACAAGATGATGAATTGCTTCCTGGAACACATATCATTGGATAACAAACAGGCCATTTCTCAGACCAAACACCGATGGACAAATCCAGCCTCTGTATCAGGCCATTTTCCATACCATACAGGCTCTTGATATGTAGGGAGGATTATGTTTGATGTAAACTAGGTGGTTGAAACCTAAATTCTGAACTATGCGCTTTGCTTTGTGGTTTTCTTTGAAATTTTATATTTTTATTGGGAATAATGAAGCATATTACTGCTTGATGTCTAAACATGATGAAAAGCCATACCCACTCGTTGAAAATTTGGAGGTTAAAATATGACTTTTATAGCCTCTTGTCTATAATAACTATCCAAGTAGCTCATCAGAATATTATTAGTCCTCTATATTTTCTCTTCATACAAGCATTTCTAAGTGACCCCTCGCATACAATCTTTTGTATCAATATAATCATGGAGCTTATCACCAACATTGATTCTTATTGTTTCAACGGGTCCATTTTTTTGCAGATATCAGTTGTAGGTATTTATGTCTTTCTATATGGACAATTGTACTTGGTTCTTAGTGGAGTACAAAATGTTCTATTGATTAAAGCTCAGAATCTGAATATGAAGTCCTTAGAAACTGCCCTTGCATCTCAATCTTTTCTCCAGTTGGGACTGCTTACAGGACTGCCTATGGTGATGGAGCTAGGGTTGGAGAAGGGTTTCCGAGCAGCTTTGAGTGACTTCATCCTCATGCAATTGCAAGTTGCATCAGTTTTCTTCACATTTTCTCTTGGAACGAAAGCACACTATTATGGACGTACTATTCTTCATGGTGGCGCTAAATATAGACCAACTGGTCGGAAATTTGTTGTTTTTCACGCAAGCTTTACCGAAAATTATCAGTTATACTCGCGGAGTCACTTTGTCAAAGCATTTGAGTTGTTATTCCTTTTGATAATCTATCATATCTTTAGGAAATCTTATGGGAAAGTTCATGTGATGGTCACATATTCGACATGGTTTATGGCAATGACTTGGTTGTTCGCACCTTTTCTTTTCAATCCTGCTGGTTTTGCTTGGCATAAGATTGTGGATGACTGGGCAGACTGGAATAGATGGATGAGGAACCAAGGGGGCATAGGTGTGCAGCCGGAAAAGAGTTGGGAGTCATGGTGGAATTCCGAGAATGCACATCTTCGTTACTCAGTGTTGAGTTCTAGGATTCTTGAAGTATTGCTTTGTTTACGCTTTTTTGTTTATCAGTATGGACTTGTCTATCATCTCAAGATATCTCATGACAACAAAAATTTCCTTGTCTATTTGCTTTCTTGGGTTGTTATAATTGCTGTTGTTGGGTTGGTCAAGGTACATGCTTTATCTCCAAAACTTATGTCCTTGTTTCACGCAATTGTGATGCTTTATTATATACTTATGTATTCTGTTTTTTTTTTTGCAGCTTGTGAATTGTGCTAGCCGTCAGTTGAGCTCAAAGCACCAACTCATCTTTAGGTTCATAAAATTGTTGACATTCCTTGCTGTGGTGACTTCATTTATCCTTCTCTCTTGCCTGTGCAAACTATCCATCATGGATCTGATCATTTGTTGCCTCGCATTCATACCAACTGGTTGGGGCCTCCTCCTTGTAAGTTTCAGTAGTGCACCCTACAGATAACGCATTGTTTTCATTCTTTTCCACAATTTCCCTAAACCCTCCTCTACTGCACAGATTGTTCAGGTTTTGAGGCCAAAAATAGAATACTATGCAATCTGGGAGCCTATTCAGGTCATTGCGCACGCTTACGACTATGGAATGGGTTCTCTGCTCTTTTTCCCAATTGCTGTGCTAGCATGGATGCCTATTATCTCAGCCATTCAAACTCGGGTTCTTTTCAACAGGGCATTTTCGCGGCAGCTTCAGATTCAACCATTTATTGTTGGCAAAACCAAACGGAGGTAGTTGTTGGTTTCTTGCGGATGTGAACTGGAGTTGTGAATAGATACATTGGTTGGTCAAGATGATAATAAACCTCTGTATTCTTATGTACATACTACATATTAGGTGGTAATGGTATTACGGTTTGATCGATTATTCTTTGGTGCATGCCTTTAACTAATGTAATAGCTCAGTTTTGACGTCAACTTTGTACTTCGTTGTATCTTCGCATGGCATTCATGTAGGACGAAACTGTTATATGATTCATTTCTTAAGAAATATAACGAATTGTTATACTGTTGCTGCTGGACAAGTCATGTTAGATTAAGATCATAACCTGGACACTTTGTGCGGTAGAGAAGAGTTTAGAGAAATCTTCACATGGTATCTGCTTTCTTAGTGCAATACACGGCTGATTATATTGGTGGATTCTGTAATTGTGTTATTATATGATCTGGTTCATGGAAAAGTGAATTGTTCTCGCCAGTTACGCATGCACGGGCGAATGCTTTTTTACCGGCTCCACTATCTACCGGCATCACTGTACTAGTCTTTGAACATGAATCAAGGATGAAACGCGTCGATAGAATTTCAGCGCTGTGCGTACGTGCATGTTGATAGAGGCTGTTGGAGCTAAGAAATACAAGGAAAGCTCTTAGTCGATATCATTTACAGCCACTGAGCCTCTCGTGATCCCGCTATAAAAAAAATCTAAAAGTTCATTTTCAGGTTTCAAACAATTTTGAATAAAATCATACAAGTTTATATAGATGTCTAGTGTGTACTGCCAAATTAATTGAAATTTATTTTTTCATATGCGGCCTGCACAAAACAGTCAAATGTTGAAAGGAATTTTTGTTGCCTTTTGTGAGAACCACGATTTTGTGATTTTTGTGTAGGCTACAATAAAACGTATTATCTAGCAAAACTCTGCTGATATATACAACATTTATAGGTATACACATCAATTGTTTTAGAATTTTCTGAAACTTTAAAATACCATTCTTGAATATTTTAAAATACCAAGAGTACCGGAACTCGTGAGGCAAAACACCTCGCTCCTTATTTTCGGCCAAGAATCATGGGACAACCGTCTGTTCCGCCGTTCTCCATGGCTCCACTGTATTTAGCATGAGCCATGTTTTTCTTAGAATCCATCAGAGCCTTCTTCGGAAACACATTTGCATGGTTTGTAATTAGGCCGGCTCATAAGGGGCCCCTTTATAGCTTGCAACGGTGATGTACATGCAAAAACTGCACAAGAGATCACTAAAAAGCCGACTTTGCAAAAGTTTGCTAGGTATATTTTCGACGTGCGGTGCGTGACATGCTAAATAAATGTCACAATTATAGTTTTGAAGAGGTTTTCGTTGCCGCGTCAGTGGGATATTGTATGTGTAATTTTTAGATTTAAATTCAAAAGATTTTTTTAGAAACTTTGTTCAAATTACAAACGCTTTCACACCTCTGCGTTCCTCACGTCGAGATTTTAAAACTAGATCTCATTATGATAGGTTTCGACAAAAAAAAATCGTACCTCAGAGACTACAATATTTATACTTCAGTTTTTAATATCCGTGTACTTTGTGTTGTTAGTGTACACGTAGTGCAGCGCGAAGTACACGCGCTGCACCTGGACGTGGACTTGGAGAATAAAATGATTTTTAATATAGTGTACTTTCCGTGACTATGTAACATAAAAATTGCAATAAATAGGTATCTTTTACACTAAGTAACATCCAAAAAAGCTATACAAATGTCACAAAGCTTTCCAATAACTAATTAAATGATTTTACTAATTCCTGATCGAATGGGATTAAGTTAAAACCCATTCCACTAGAGAACAGTATATTTGCATCGCGATTTTCGCGGTTGTAAGTTGCAACTGAGATTTCCCCACTAATCTGATTGAGAATTAAGCTATTTTCAATCCATTGAGAATTAGTCGCTCCCATAATTTTGAGAATTAGCTCGACGACAGCCGTAGGACAGCAAGAGACGCGTGCGAACGCGCATTGAAAAGGAGAGAGAGAGATGACGAGCACACTAGCTTGGGATAAGAAATGGTACAAAACTTACTCTATATAGTATGCCTTTGGTAGGAAGGCACCAGGCATCATATCGCAAAGGGTGTGAGCAGTCTCGTGTAGTGTACACATGTTGGGAGCAAGCAAAGTAGAAGGAGCATGTGGAATCATGCATGCGATCGACCTTGTCCGATCGATCGTGAGAATGTCATACGGCCAGCGGGCACATGGCCATGGGGGGCAACGCATTATTTGCGCACTTCGCAAATTCTCTCTCTCTCTCGACTTGCTTGCTTAAGAAGACTTTTTGATGCCGTCAGAATAACTAACCTACTTGTTTTATTCTTAACCACTTCACAATTGCAAGCAGTATGTCTTTATGTAGGTGAATCTTTTTTTTCGAGAGTACGCAATTGCGTACCTTATTTTTATAGAAGGCAGAGGTTTGAGTACAAGAAAGTTGACAGTCCGTTGCGTACAACACTGTCACACAACTCCACACCACACACCACAGGCGATACAACTCCAAACGAAGAACTTGTCCTAGACTAGCAAACAGAGTCGCGTCTCGACCGAAGTCGGTCGCCACGAAGGGCTCCCGTCGACGGCGTACATGGCGCCTATGAAGGCCAATCGTGGACTGCGGCGAGCACCGGACGAGCGCACCTAGGAGCACCACCCCGAGTCTCCAACACGAAGCTCCCAACAGAGTAACGACGTCAAGAACGCCGCCATCGCGCCGGTTCCACCGAACCTAGGCTTTCACCCGGGCATCATCCTAGCCAGATTGAGAGCGGGGTGCCGACGTACCTCAGCGACGCCTCCAAGGAGGGGAACGGCGCCCACGAGCGTCGTCGCCGCCTGCACCGAAACGGGCAAGACTTTCGTCCGGCTTGTCAAGCACCTCCCACCCAAACCGCCGGAAAGTGGCCGCCATCCTTGTCGTTCACACCGCCGCCGCCGCAGCACCCCGCCAAAGAAGTCACCACGCCTTGGTCCACCACTGCCCCGCTCAGCCGAGGAGAACGCTGCCCTACCACCTCCTGGGATGCAGACCACCACCGGAGTCGTGACCACGCTGTCGCACGCCGACAGCCTCGACAAAGACTCCAGAGGCCCAGGTCAGGCCCTCAGAACAGACCTGGGACTTCACTCCGCCACCAACCTCCTTGCCAGCACCGTCACGGGGCGCCGCTGCTCGCCCGCGTCCTGGAAGTAGTCGAGCGCGCGCCGGGAGCACCTCCTGGCCGCAAGCGCCGCCGCCCCAAGGATTTGGGCTCACCTCGCCGACCCCTCGCCAGCGCTGGCATCCTCCACACCGCCAGCGCCGTCGGGAGAGCGCTTCTGCTCGACCTCGTCCAGGAGGTAGCCGAACGCGCGCCAGGGCCCCCTGGCCGCAAGCGCCGCCGCCTCCAAGGCCGAGGCTTTGCCTCGTCGCTCCCCGCCGTTGCTGTCGATGCCGCTCCTCGCCGGCGCCGTCAGGAACGCGCCTCCGCTCGCCCGCATCCTGGAGGTGGCCAGACGCGCGCCAGGGGCCCGCCCGGCAGCAAGCGCCGCCGCCTCCAGATCTAGGGTTCGCCTCACCGCCCCCTGCCAGCCCCGACGACCTCCTACCTCGCCCCGCTCCCACCTCCGCGGCTGCATCCACACCACCTCTCCACAGCAAGGTGAATCTTTTAAGCCACGTTGAGCAATGTTCTCATGTGCCCGGCCATGCTATTTATATACTTTCTGTTTTCTTTTCTAGCCAATAAAGGGACAGCGCATGACAGAGAGGGAGGGGATTATACCACAGTTTCAGTTCTATCGGCTATGGCAGATGCTGAGATGCGCTAGCCAGCTTCACTTCCTCGCTCTATTGTCTAAGTCTCTTTTGAACTGAGAATTGACCAAGTCCCAGTTAATTATAAAAATTTAATCGTAGATGTCAAGAAAACGTGTATGCTTTTACAGTGATGTGATAATATGTTCGCATATTGAAAAAAAATGGTTCATCACTGAGTTAAAAAAAAAGTAAGCTGTTGCATGGATCTCAACTTTCTATCAACAATTCGCGGCGTCGATTGAGACATAAGAAATTCTTTGTCAGCTAAGGATTAGCAAAACTGTAACAGAAGTCAATAAATGAGAAATTAATGTTCTGCCTTTGTTTTTGTCACTACGTCCACGTGTAATTTTTTTTTCGATGGGGGGGGGGGGGGGGGGGGGGGGGGGAGGGGAATTAACATGAACGACAAATACTCCTGGAGGTATTGTTTACTTTCACCAATAAAAAAAAACTTGATGACAACATCAGTGGTGATACCAACTCGTTAGAATTACACGTGCAGAGTGTTGAAACGTCTTTCTTCCTCACAAGCTAATTCAGAGTTTAATATCGAACACAAGGAAGTATATGTAGCTGTCTACTCCATCTAATAACATGTAAAAAACTGAAAACTATCTTGTTGTCCCCAACACCACCGAACTAGGTGTCAGTTATAGCGGTAGTGAAAAAAGTAATAAAATAACTTGAATATAACTGCTAAAGTGTTTTATATATTTCATAATAATTAATCGGTTAAATTAAATATACGTTGGAACCGAAATGGAAGATGTTTCTTATATGATAAAAGTGAAACAGGGTTCATGGGTTCCCTTGATCTTTCTCTCAAACTTGTGATTGTCAAGTATGATAGCATGTATATTGGCATCACGTCCTAATGTCTAACATGCCCCGCATCAAACTAATACTCCCCCTAAGCACATTTAATCCACACTACGTCTTAGTTTAGGTAGAAAGTTTTATGGCATGAAATTGGGTATATGTCGGCTACTCAAGAGGTACCTTATCATTATTATCCCTAGTGCCGTGGCTCGAGAAGGGTGTTAATAAGCCTAAGTTCTTTTACTCTTACTGGCATAGAGCTAATCACACCACAAGATCCACTCGATGCAATGAGCACTATATATTTCTACTATTGTCCTATCTCCTAGATTTATCAAGTCTAGCATCAAGAACAGACTATTCTTATACATCTATAAATGCATCAAAGAAAACCATAAGAAATGATTGCATCTCAATAAAAATATCTCATAAGCAAAAAAAATACAACATCAATAATACATATCAATGACCATAATCATGCAGTGTCTCATATGATTCTAAAAAAATGATACAACATAGAGAGATTCGATCAAGCTATTTCGACAAACCCATAGTATGGGGTGAATACTCCGTATTCATCATGGTGGCAATGAGCGAGTCGATGGAGATGCAGCCAAAAGTGATTCTGGCAGTGTTTTCCCCTATTCTTGCTGCGGAGGTGGACTGCTTCTTATTTGTTTTCTGTTTTTTGTACCGCAGATCTACTCACAATAAAAATCCGAAGGGTTTCATATATATAGGGTTTTTCGGTCAAGGAGCATTTCTCGGCCAAAGGTCTGCACAATCAGACGGTCGAGGGTACCTAGGCCCACCTCGACGCGGTTTGGAGGTAACCCGCATCGAGGGGACCTTTTGGCACCACGGGTGTCCTCTCAGGTGCTTCTGGTGTTGGTCCTCTTTGTCACCCAAAATAAATTTCATGGTATTTCCCCCTACTTGTTTCATGTTTGGTACATTTCAGAAACTTAACAATATGTGAAAGAGTTTTTCTTCCTTTCATTATTAAATAACAAATATATGGAATTCAATGAAAATTCATGGAAAACCTTAAAGGAGACTTATAATCATGGCAAATGTTTAAGAAAATAATATAATCAACTTCAAAAGGCATATAAATGTTATGTACGTATCATTTCCCTCCTTGATTTAATCTCTCTTAATATGTTCCAAGTAGTTGGCGTCATAGACCAAGTATATTGGTTGGATGGCTGCAAAAGGGGTTGTACCCATAACCCATTAGGGACATAAACCCTGGTTTTCACGTCATGTATGTCGCGTTACAATGGATTACTCTTGCAGTAGAAGGCCATGTCGTTGTCGATCGTGGTGTATGCGGCAACTTTTTCACTTTTAAACTCCACAATTCCAATCCTTAATAGGTATCACGTAGTGTGTGCATCTAGTTAGTATTTGATGTTTATAAGAAATTTTGTGATATTATTTTATGCTTATAATTGTATTGTACTAGAGATGATAAGTGAATGTTTAATATTTTTCTCTAGTAGCAATGTATGCTATAGTTTCATATAGCTTCCTTACTTTTATTTCTCGTCGGTATCCGTATGACCATAACAACATGCTCAGTTGATACAACGTTATTTGAAGACGCAAATGCATTGTTATATACCTGAACATTAAGAGAATATGTCAAGAGACCTTTCCTTTCTCTTTTAAAATATGCCATCATACATAGTAATTAATTACTTTTTGTTGAAAAAAATCTACTATGATTGTCAAATTATGTAGGTAATACATGGACATTAGCATTTTAATAGAATTGTTATTCATTCTTATATCATTGGACAATGAGTGAAAGTTTATTAAAATTGTCACGTATGATATCACCATTCTTAAAAGTGCTCACAACGTGCAATGTCCATGTATTACCTACATAAGAATGCCATATCACGTGACACGTTATCAACGTGACAACGACGATATCTCCCATTCTTAAAATTGCTCATATAACCATATGATATTGCCATTCTTAAAATTGCTCACGATATTATATCGTGAGCAATTTTAATAATGGTGATATCGTTGTTGTCACGTTGTGCAATTGTATGCAATGTTGAGTCCGGAGCTATTACTGCAAAACTACTCCCTGAAAAATGAAATGGGAATCACTTTTTTTTCTCTATTTGAAAATATTCCCATCATTGCGTGGCAAACGCCACTGAAAATCATACCGATAGTCTGCTGAGTGCCGACACGGCAACAAGCTCTGACACCCCCGCAAAAACGTAAAAATCTCTGACACGTGTCCGAGGCTCAGCGTACGTGTCGCTGATTCAAAAAAAAAAGGTAAGACTGCTTCAGTTCTGTTCCCCGGAGTATGTGGGAAGGAAAGGCAAAAGGACCCATTAATGCAAGATCCACTCAGCTACCAGAAACTGGATCTAGTCTAGAATGTAAATCGATGCCTAATTTGAACTACTACATCCATCTACGGAATGGCAGATTGGCAACGAGATGAGATGGAGGGGAACACACTCTCCCCTTCGTGAAAGCCCTGCTCTCCCTTTCTTTCTCCGCTCCCCTCTCCTCTCCTCCTTGAGAGTCGTTGCTCGCTCCCAGATCTCGGTCCGGGCTCGCTCCCCTCTCCTCTCCGGCGGCGTTGCCGGCCGGTGTGGACGAGGAAGCGCAGCGCGGGATGTAGATACTAGGGGAGATCTAGGTTAGTTTTTGTAGTTTCGTGGCGGATACCCGTGTTTTTTCTTTTCTTCTTCCTCTTCGGCTGGTCGTCGGCGACTCGCAGCGACGCCGGCGCCGGATCTTCTCCTCTCTGCACGGCGGATCCATGGTGGATCTCTTGCAGGGATCGAGAGGGTCAGGGCCGTTTCAATAATCTCGCTCGCCGTATCGCCTGTTCTGCAGATCGAGGGATGCGGTGGTGTCTTCTTCCCCTGGCCGGCCGTGGTGGCGAGGAGCTGAAGAGGAGTCGTCGCTTTTCCTTTTCTTCGGCGGAGTGGGCTTTTGCTCCTTGCGCGGTGTTCAACGCCGTCGGAGGAGCTCCTCTGCAGCTGTTCTTTGAGGGTGGCTTGCAGGTCTGCACGCCGGTTCTGGCCGGTGCTTGCGGCCTGACCATCGGGCCGAATCGGGGCGTTTCCCCCGCCGATGTGGTATCATCAGAGCTCAGATCCCGCCGCCCGCGACGGGTGGCTGATGCGGCGACTTCAACGAGGTGCTTTCCTCTACAGATTCGTTCCGGTGATATAGCTGCTGTTCTCGTCGTCTTCGATTCTGTTTCTGGTGGCGCAACGGCGAAGACGACGGAGCGAACGGTGGCGGATTCAACGATGCAGAGAAGGTCCCAGGGTCATGTTTATAATTTCGAGATTTGTAGGGTCCTTTCTGTAATTTGTAGAACAGCTGTGCTGTTTCTAGATATTACTTGTAATTCTGGTTTTCCTGATTAATATATCCAGAAATTTGTATTAAAAAAAATGGAGGGGAACAGCATCAACTCTCGCTCTCTCTCTCTCTGGGCCACTGCACGTGGTTGCGGAGACGTGATGAACTGCTGGCCCAGCTGAGCTGCTGCCGCTGCCAGCCAGCTGAATTCTGAGAATCCACAAGCTAGCATACCAGGGATAACTTCTCCTCCCTGCAACTCCATGATTAACTAGTGAAGAAAATATGCATGTATAACTCATCTCCAATCTACCTACAGTAGCACTCTCTCACTTAGCTGTTGCTAGCTGTCTCCTTTCCGCCCATCATGTGACCTCCATCCTTGTTCCTACCCAGCTGCTGCCTTTATCGCTTTTTAAAATCTTCAGACTTCTAACTAACTAACTTGCTCAGACTAGTTAAATGTCACCCCTAACATGGCCACTCTTTAGCTCTGCACTGAGGTGAACAGGCAATGCCATCTCATTTCTCATCATTAGTTACTCCTACAATGAACAAAACATTTGTATGTGGAGTAGCAAAGTTGGTGACTTAATGTGGCATTGACATGAGATGAAATTCTTGTCATGTAATCGTACTGCTAGCACTAAGCACCTACCATATCTCTTGGATCAAATTGATGCCGTAGTAGTCCTAAACACATGCATGATGCCACGCATAATGGCCATCAAATCACCAACTTATAGCATGCATCCACACCAATGCAGCACGCCCCCACCATGCATGTGATGTGCACCTACAGACACACTTGCACGACGATATATACGCATCTCCACCACCTACACTCTCTCTCTACACTTGTAGCCGATGCACATTCATACACCTCTAGCGTAGTGCTAGCTAGCTTCTTGTAGCGGGGAGAAAACAGTAGAGCAAGAAATGGCGCAGCTGCCGCCGAGGGCGCCGACCGCGGCGGGGCATGACTGGTCGGCGGCCGGTGACTTCCTGGGGTTCGCGTCAGCGAGGCGGGCGCGCACCGGCGCTCGGCCAGCGAATCGGCAGCGTTCCTGGAGGCCGTCCCGATGGACGACGTCCTCAGCGGCGGCGGCGGCGGCGGCGACGAGTTCGACAGGCTCGACGACGAGCAGCTCATGTCCATGTTCTCCGACGTCGACGCGCCGGCCGTGTCGTCCGACGGCGGGGGCTTCATGGACATGGGGGACGCGGAGGAGGGGACCGCCGGCGCGCGCGCCACGGACGGCTACGGCGACCCCAAGAGGGTCAAGAGGTCTGCCACATTTTGCTAAATTTTGTTCGTTTATTTACTACGGTAAAACAGTAGAAACACAATGATTCCTGCTTTGAACATGGCGCATCGATTTGGTTGCCCAAACATTGGAATTCTAACTCCTACTCAGATTTGTTTTTTGCTGTAGTAGATCTCTAGAGCCAATGCTTATCTACTGGTAGCACGTTCTGACTGAATCAGAAGTTTTTGTTTTCCCTCGAAAAAATAATGTAATTTAGGTGTTTCTGCATCACGAGTACCTGTTCACATATACGACCCTGCATACATTTACCGCGGACTCACAGACTAACAGTTAAAAGTCGACTTAAAACCGTGAAAGTTAACCGTAATTTTTTTCGTAAGCACAACTCCTACAGTGACAGAGAGCACAAATGTAGGGTACGATATTTCACATCTGACCCCTCAGACATAAAATTAGCATACAGTTCAAATTCGCACCTGCAATTTCATGAACAAATACTGCGTTCAGGTCCACATATTACTCAAATTTGCATGCTTTCTTGTCAAAAGTTCACCGAAATGTGCCATCATATTGTTCTGCATGCATCTGAATGTGCCAAACACCGGGACCCTAACAGCAAATTGGTTTGGTACATTTTTTTTTCAGAATATTGGCCAATAGGCAGTCAGCACAGAGATCAAGAGTTCGGAAGTTGCAGTACATCTCTGAGCTTGAACGCAGCGTCACCGGTCTCCAGGTAATCACTTCACTTCTATCTCATACACACTGACCACAACGAAAAACAACAAAAAAGATACCAACGGTGACAAGAAAATAGTCTTGCATACACTGAATTGTGAATACTTCTCCCCTACAAAAACAAATGAATAGTGAATACTTCTCAACTTACGTCTTGATTCGGTTCCTGCGGGAACTGAAACATTTCTTGTGAATTTCCTGAGCATGTATTTCATTTCAAACAAATAGTCCACAATTTTGTGTCTATGAGGAATCACCTGTCATTGGCACTCTTGAAGCAGAGTATGAGCTATTACTTGAGACAATTTAGAGACAACAAAAAGAGGAACATACCAAAAGAGAACCAAAATTTGATTGGTCGTTTACTTCGCGCAGATGGAGGTGTCAGCACTGTCCCCTCGCGTGGCCTTCCTGGATCACCAGCGGTCATTACTGACCGTCGGCAACAGCCATCTCAGGCAAAGAATTGCCGCCCTAGCACAAGACAAGATCTTCAAAGATGGTACCTGACCTTGCTGTCCATTTTGTTTATTTTCCTCGTTTCTCTACATCAGATGTGAGCTCTGATGCCGTACTCAGTTTCGTGCACCAACCAGCACACTGAACGCTTCAGTTAATTCGAAGAAAATGCACAAATTATACTTGCATAGATGTTTTATGCAAACCAAGTTACTAACAGGGGAAATAAACATTCTGCAAAACCATGTCAAAAAAAAATCTGCAAAACGATAATTGGATTGTCTCTCTAGTTAAGCATACCCTTGAGGCTATTTGCTTAAACTCACCCAAAAGATGCAATGCAGCTCATCAAGAGGCGCTCAAGGATGAGATCGAGAGGCTACGGCAGCTGTACCACCAGCAGCAGATCAAGGCCACAGGCGGCTCCGACATCGCCACCGCCGCCTCGATGCAGGCCAAGCAAGAGCTCCTCATGTGCGAGGGAGCAGCGATGCGATAGTGCAGCATGGCGCAACCAGCTTTTTTTTGGTGATTCATCGTGTGGAAAGACACGACTGTTAGTAGATTATTTGTGCAGTTTCGATACGTTCATTGTTTTCATTGTATGTGATGTTTGCTCACCCTGGCGAAAATTGTGCTGGGGTGGGAATTTGCTGTGGATGTATTGTTTGGACCATTGTGTTGGTAAAGATGTTCTCAAGATGACTTCTTACATTTGTGCAGTCCTGGGATTTTTGTGTGAACTGTCACGGCATACAACTTGCCATGTGAGAACTTGGAGTTCGAACAAGGGGAATATCGAACAGAAACACTGTGGTAACTGCCAAATGCTATGAAACTTGACAAGCATTTTGCATGAAGCATATATATGAAGTACAATGAGGATGCTAGACTGCTGCTGCAAAAGTCGGGAACATTCCGAACACAATATTAGCTGCCGGAGCAGAATGACAGTTGCCACGCCTAAAGACTATGACACTAAATTGAAGTACTAATTCGGAAGTATCGAATCAACCATCAGATGAGTTCAACATCACTATCACTGCACTAAATTGAAGTACTAATTCGGAAGTATCGAATCAACCATCAGATGAGTTCAACATCACTATCACTATGCCCGTGTATGGTGTGTGTCCATATAAATAACTAAACAGCACAGCAACAAAAATTGAAGAACACTGAAGCGCAAGGATCCCTAACACCTTCCTGCAAAAAGAAAAAGAGCCCTAATACCGACGAGGCAAATAAGGAAGAGCTTAACTGGGATGACCCGCGGGGCTACCACGGCAGTGGCCAGTGATCCGCGAGACCGGAGACAGCAAGAAAGTGGGCTAGTTTATTTCAGAGAAATTTCAGGTTGCGGGACGAGGGTCATCAGGTTCGTGATTTCGCCCTACTGAGAATTTTTTTGAGGGAATGCCCAACAATCAGAAGGGCCTTTCGGGTTTCCCCGCCTGTTGCGGCAGTCATTAAGAAACAAATCGGGCCTAATGGGCTAATTCTAAAGGCAGTCAAGTGTATGCGATGCTTCCGTTCCCCCCCCCCCCCCCCCCCCCCCCCCCCCCCCCCCGCTATGTAGGAAAAGGGGGCTCCTGTATATCGCCTTGATGGCGACGCGACTCGTCCCCGTCGCCTCAAGCGACTGCTTCGTGGCCCGGTCCAACCGAAAAGCATAGTTCGTTTTCTTTTGTAGCGCTCGTAATCACTTTTAATTTGAACAAAATTTAAATCAGAAAAATTCAAATTCGAACAAAAATCAAATTCGAACAAATTTCAAAACCGAAATTTTTAAAATCTGATTTTTTTTTTTCAAATTTGAACAAAATTTTAATCTGAACAAAAAATCAAATCCGAACAAATTTTATAATCTGAACAATTTTCAAATTTGAACAAAAATCAAATCCGATTTTTTTAATCTGAACAATTTTCAAATTTGAATAGTTTTAAAAATTCGAACAATTTTTAAAATCTGAAACTTTTTCGAAATAAGAAAAATTCAAAATAAAAAAATGAAAAGAAATAGAGAAAACAAAAAAAGAAACTAAGCAAAAAAGGAAAACGAAAAAAAACCGAGCCAGGCCGGCCCACCAACGTTGCCATCCCACATCCCCTTCAGGTGACGCGCTCCTGGAGCTAAGGCGACGATGTATAGGGTTTGCCGTAGGAAAGGCCCTCCACGCTATACTTTGGTTCTATTGGGGCTTGCCCACTATTGCTGAGAGGATTTATCCTTGGATTGATTTTGTGTCTAGTCTTTTTTTTATGTATTTCATGAGTCCCTGAACATTTTATATGGTACACATCAGTGTTTTTTTGTGCGTCATGAAAAATTCTAATGAATTGTGGAGACAAATTTAAAACTTATAAAATACTCGTTTTTTAGCTTAAACCATGAGATGCTACGATCTATACATATCCAAAGAGATGGTACCATCTGTTAGTAGTTGGAAACACTTTCAAGACACGTCGTTTTGCTGTGCATAGCATTGCGATGTCCACAAACATGGAAACAATTATTTTTAGCTATACACAGTTATCATGTTAACTGTTTGGTACTAATCTGTCAACCATTTATGCTGTAATTTTGGCAATTTGTGCAATAATTTCTTTTGTCAAAACTTAGAAATAGGAGCTAGTTTTGAAGCACTTGTCGAGACGAGGAGATAATTGTTATTAAATAATTAATGCGATGATGTCAACATGAGGTGGCAGATTCCTACGTGCTCTCTGTAGAGTAAAAAAAAGGCATACAAACATATGTACTTGGTTTGTACGGTGTATACATGTACACAACCTAGTCAAAACAGGAGTAATAAAACCTAGCCATTTCTATTTAAACCAATTTCTTTAAACTTCTTGGGACCAACTCCATCATTTGTACGGAGTATACATGAATAGTTGAGCATGCTCCTTCCTCTAGTCTACTCCTTGCAACGGCCCGTTGTCAAACCTTCCGGTCGCCCGAGTAGTTAATATCTACTAAATCTGGATTTATCTTCCTAATATAGTTACTAAATCTAGTGCAACACTGCAGCTTTGGAGGAAGGATATGTGACACCATATCCACCTTAGTTTCCTGATTTTAGTTTCATGAAATAAAGCGAAATTTTGATGAGTGATTGTTTTCCTTTTTAAATAGTACTAATTTAGTTTCCCAAAATCGAGTGTAATCGTATATGAGGAGGGACGCTGTACCACCATAACCAAGTACTACAATTTAATGTTAAGATGATGTATATTTGACCTTCTCCACGTGAGATGCTCACACGGCCAAACTGTGTAGCCTATGCCGATCTGCCCCGTTCAAGAGAAACTGCACAACCATGAAACTGCTCAAATCCAGAGCAAACAACGCAGCAGCGATCGTGTCGTCGCCGGCTAGCCGCTGGCGCTGGCCACCTAGCTAGGGGGCTTTGACGTCGGTCGGCAGTCGGCACCGCCGAATCGGGTAATTTTAAAATCACCAAAGAAGCGAAACAGGAGGCGATGCATGACTCGTGTCCCTCAGGCCGGCGCCTTCTTTCTTCTCCTTGACTTTTTTTTAAGGACGTGGATACAGAGTGCGCGGGCACGATGTTGCGTTACAGAGTGCCCCACCCCAACACGGAAAGCATGCTCTCCTTTTTTCCCGATTAGGAAACACAGGGCGTTTAAGCTTTTCGCTTGTCGTCACGTGAAAGACCGCGTGGAACTCAAAACCCACACCACCGACCACGAGTCCTTTCCACCCACGCCTTTTTTTGTTGTTGGGACATTTCTTCTTGTTATCTACAGCCGCCACCACAGATTCCCATCAACCAGAACCCGAAAAAATACATCCTCCACAAAACTAAGAAACTGTACATCTGGTATGATAAATCACACAAAATTCAGAAGCAGTATGCCCTTTGACACACGTACAAAAAGTCAAAAAACTAGGCAAATCTCCCATGCGAACTTTGGGGGTGTAAGTTTGATCACGTATATGTGCTACATTAGTAGGATGCAAATTTGGAAAAGAAAAAAAAAGGGTTGATCACCGACAGTAAAAATGATCACAGCATCTTCCAAGGAAAAAGGTTTCATGCTGCTAGATCATCCTATACACATGTACTGGCTGTAATTTTGCCAAAAAACAAAATTAACAAAAAAATAGTTATTATCTACGTGCGACCCACCCCTTTTTTTGTACTTTGTTGATAGATCATTTTACTATGTTACATCAAGGAATCAAAAAATTGGCTCGATTATTCTAACTTGGCAGGAAAATAATAATTTGTGCCACAAGTTTCGAAACCAGACAATTGCACAAATTTATAAAGTGACTTCGTTTTTTGTTTCGAGGAGGTAGCCAATAAAATCCCAGAAGCTTGTAGGACCAGGCACTCTCGCCCCACCCACCTCCTGCCGCTTGCATATCATTTCCACTTTTGTAGCATCAAATGTGATGTCGTATTTCATCGAAAAGCATGAAAAAAGTAAACAAAATAAACATGAGTATAAATGGCATGTATAAATATTTTATCCCACATGTACTTGCTTCATCTATTCAATTCAAGAAGGTCACATGCCTATGATACTTACATCTAAAATAAATATGTGATGAAAGTAAAATCTAATACTCGAAAGTTACATCTAAATCCCATTTAAAATAATTAAAGTACATTTATTATAGAATAAAGCATCATCTTTCACATGATATTTCCTCTAAAAATATAGAAAATATTACATCTAATGTGATGGTGGCAACACTAAACTACATCTGTGCATTCATCACAATAGCATAAACTACATTCAGCACATAGGCATATTGCAGATAAAAATACAACTAGCACATGTATGAACATTCTGCTCTAGCGCATATAATTAAATATCGCATCCAGCAAAGGCATACAAACTGAAAACTACATCGAAACACGAGCATGCTTGTTGTACTAGATGACCTTGCAGCCGATTGAAGAACAAAAAAAATACATCTCATGATACGAAAATTACATCAAATTTTAACAAAAACTACATCCTGGAACCACACAAGAAAAATAATGCAAGAAATTGCATCCTAGCGCAAGTGTTTCTATAGAGAAACTACATCTATATAGCATTATCACATCATGGTTTGTGCCATTTAGACACGGGTAAATTACATGTTGCTAAGGCATTATTATAGCAAAACTACATCGATATTGATTCATAATTACATCTAGCTATGATCTGGTTGATTTATACTTATATCCTCTTATGTGATAGTAGTTGGAGCATCACATCTCATGAACCATAAACTACATCTCTACTGCGAGAAGAACTCCACAACAAATAACCACCCAAGTTGAAGCGAAGTTTAGAACTAAGTCACCAAAACATACATCAGAAAATCAAGACCAACCCAATTTGGAATCTCACTATGTTAAAATGAGAAGATCTGGCTGTTGTACTCATTTTTAGGTGTCGCTTTTGGATCTTGTGAGCAACAGCACCTCGTGGTTGTGCAACGTCCCCTCGTGCTTCATCATCCATCTCAAGGAGCTTGGTATAGAACACTATACTTTATGAGTGTTTGACCATGAACCGATGATTTGAATACAATCGATTGAAAAAGTAGTCAACTGAATTCACGGAATTTACAGAAAAGAAGAAGGAAAATCACTGGTCCTCTGTTCGGTCAAAAGATCGAACAGGTGGTGTGCACACCTCGCCGGATGACTCCACCTCCTCTGCGAAAAGCTCCCGGAGCTCTAGCTCGATGCAGGAAGAGGCTCCGGGTGGAGGGCACGTGGTGGTTGACGCATAGGTCGGGAGCACACCGTACGGCGACCCGCGCGTCAGCGAAAAAGGTGAAGCCATCGAGCAAGCGGAAGGCGGCAACGAATTTTGGAGAGGCGGCGGAGGGCCTCCACGCCCGCATCCGCCGCCTTGTCACCGGAGATGGAGGTGGCGCAGGAGATCAGCAGGTCGAGGGGGCACGGGATGGCGTCGGGCGGCGAGCGCGCGAACGAGGTGGCGGCATGCTGGCTGGAAATGGCTACAGGGCGGGCGAGAGGCCGACGAGATCGGGAACGAAGGCAATGGATAAGGAAATAGTGGGGGCCACCAATAGGTATTGTTCCGTGAGTTGGATCAGATCGTCGACGCTGCAGCTTGTGCGCACTTTTAAGACCAAAATAGTGCCTAGGCAAGAATTAGATTTTGCGTTTTTTTAAAGAGACAGGCATCCCTTTCCGACCCCGCCTAAATTATTCTGTACCTCGGGATAACAGAGAATGCACCAGATCTCCTCCACGCAACGAACCACGCTAGTACAATACCTTTTCATCAAGAACAACAAGAAAATGTTAACGTACGACGCTTTCGTTCCACGCGTCGGCCTAACAGTCGTGGCGAACGCCAAACGATGCACCATGGCGCGATCGACGTGTCCACGTAGCCGTTGGTGCCAATGCCACATCTTGGCGAGCCATATCTCCCACACCGCGTCCGCGCGCCTCCTTATCGCCTACCCCGCCGCGGCCGCATCATCATTCCCGCTCCACACTCCTTCGCTCACACCATGCCGCCGCCGCCGCAGCGCATCCTCATCGTCCTCCTCGTCGGCGCCGTCTCGGCCCATGGGCGCCTCCTCCTCGCCTCCGACGGCCTCCCGCGGAGCCCCGACTCCACCACCGTCCCCACCGCGCTCCGACTCCCGTCGGAGGGGTGCGAGATGACGTACGGCTTCCTGCCGTGCACGGAGACCGTGGGGGGAACCTCTTCCTCGCCGTCGCCTACGGCTTCCTCATGTTCAAGTCCGCCACCTACCTCTCCGCCGGCAGCGAGCTGCTGCTCGAGATCCTCGGCCCCGGGATCGTCGGCGGCCTCTTCCTCCCCATCCTCGGAGCGCTCCCCGACGCCCTGCTCATCCTCGGTCAGCCAGTTCTCGGATCGTTTTCTTTTCATCGTTCCTGCTTTCTTACCCATTTCTATTTCTACTACCTTATTAGGTATTTTTATGCAGTCGACTAGTTAAAGACTCTTATTTTTTATATCATAAAAAATAGCATCACTTAAGTTTTTTCATCATAGTTAACACTCGACAGACGAGGATAAGTAAGTTGATCATAATGTGTAGTCTGTTTTCTGCATTTCAGTTTCTGGCCTCTCTGGCTCCAAGGAGGTTGCTCAGAGTCAGGTTCTGATCGGGATGGGCCTGCTCGCGGGGTCGACGGTCATGCTTCTAACCATACTCTGGGGATCCTGCGTCGTTGTTGGTAAATGTGATCTCTCCGAGAATTCAACCGCAGTTGATTCCCAAGATACCAAAGCCTTCAGTCTTTTTGGTATGTCGGACATTCACTGCTTTATTTCTCAAAAAATTCCAGTCTGGGGTCTTAATTACCTGAGAAAATGCCTTTAAATTCAGCTGCCATCTGGACTTCCAACCAAATCGTTGAACAATCTTATTTACCAGATAATAGCTTCATATATTTGGTTTCATTCTGATACTCCACATCACTGCAATAGTTTAGATAGGGGCTCTGGTTCTTTAGTTTTGACTCAAGGGTCAGGCTTCATGAAACTCAATGCATTTGCTGAGTCACATAGGATAAGAAATTCTGGTTTTGTTCTGTTCTATCCGTTCCTCAGACATAATTTTTCGAAATTATATAAGTATCATCGCTGCCAATTGTTATCTTCTGTAGAATAATTAGTTTCCATGGTTTGTATCGGTACAACCATGATGCATCATATCCTTATGATATTTTGCTAAATTAACATCTGTACTGTTGTAGGCTCTGGTGTTTCCACTGATCTTCAGACCAGCTATGCAGCAAGAATCATGGCGATATCTGTTCTTCCCTTTATTGTTGTTCAGATACCGTCAATTTTGAAGCTCCAATCTGGTCATCGGTTAACTCTGCTGCTTGGGCTTATAGTTGCAGTGCTACTTCTGCTCACTTATTGTCTATATCAGGTATATACTGGCCTCAGGGAAAAATGAACTCTACGTGTTTCCACCTTCTCTGCTTCTACTAATGACAAATGATGGTCCTCCAATGCAAATTTCGCAAGTTGATGTACTGAAGTGAACATCTAGAGCAAGTTCATGTACTGCGGCTGCATTTACTATTCAATAATTATTTATCACTAATACTGCTATGTGTATTTGTCTGAAACAGTCATGAATGTTTCATCGTGACACCTTATGAAATCTAAGAGATCATGTCTTTTAACAAGAAAAAATGGTGCATCTCTACGAGCCATCTGAAATCTGGTGACACATGTTAATTTAGGTGTTGCTAATTGTCCAAGGATCAATTGCACATTACATGCTTTTGATTACGATCATATTTTGATCTACATTGCTCCGTTGAACAATATTTGCATCTTCCACAAATAGATCTTTCAGCCATGGATCCAGAGGAGAAAATTAGAATATCAATTGCACATTACATGCTTTTGATTACGATCATATTTTTATCTACATTGCTCCATTGAACAATATTTGCATCTTCCACAAACAGATCTTTCAGCCATGGATTCAGGGGAGAAAATTAGAATATCAATTGCACATTACATGCTTTTGATTACGATCATATTTTGATCTACATTGCTCTATTGAACAATATTTGCATCTTCCACAAATAGATCTTTCAGCCATGGATCCAGAGGAGAAATTAGAATATCAATTGCACATTACATGCTTTTGATTACGTTCATATTTTGATCTACATTGCTCCATTGAACAATATTTGCATCTTCCACAGACAGATTTTTCAGCCATGGATCCAGAGGAGAAAATTAGAATATTCAAGACTGAAGCATGTAATGTCAGGACTTCTGAAACATGCTCAGATGCATACTTTTGGTCGCCTTATTGATGATGATGGCAGACCAAATGTTTCTGTCATAGAGAAGTATGCCACTGATCCGTAATTCGTCTTTTAACTATTTTTCATCCAAGAAAACTCTTCTAAATAATATCCTAAAAATTGGCAGGTTATTTCACAAAATTGATCTGGACAATGATGGAAGGATAGGGCGCAGCGAACTACAAGCTTTCATCATTGGTGTAAATTTTGAAGATATTGACTTGGATAGTAACCTAGCTGCAGATCAAGTCATGGCTGACTTCGATAGATCTCAGAATAATCTCATTGAAAAGGGGGAATTTATTGATGGGGTCCTTAGATGGCTAGAAGAAGCTAAGCGTGCAGTCGTTTCTTCTGGTGTCTACTCAAAAAAGTTTATGGATGATTTTCACAGTGTAAGCTTTTAGTCCCACAAACAGTTTTTAGTCACATGTTTGTGCAGTTATGTTTTCCAGAGATAAATTGCGTCATCCTGCAATTGTGCAGACAACAAGGGATGAACATAATGCGCTGCTTGACAAGGATGAAGAGGATGGTGAATCTATCGAAAATCCAACCTGGACCTGCTCTAAGGCGATTGCACTTTTGCTTCTCGGAACTGCAATGGCAGCGGCATTTGCAGATCCACTTGTTGATGCTGTCCACAACTTTTCAAGTGCAACAAATATACCATCTTTTTTCATTTCCTTCATTGCGATGCCCTTAGCTACCAATTCCAGTGAGGCTGTCTCAGCAATTATATTTGCCAGCAGAAAGAAGCAACGTACTTCGTCTCTAACATTCTCTGAGGTATGTCTGGTGGATACCTTATGTTACTGTTGACTATTGTTACTGTTGATTTATTTCTCATATACGGTTAACCTAGTTATTTCCTAACCTTATGTATTGCAAGTTTTTTTTTTTGGACGAAAAGGCAGTCGGGCCTGCTTTTCATATTGCATGTAGAAGAAGAGTACAAGAAGTACACTGAACCAAAAACAGTAAAAACTGGTCTAGAACTACAACTACAGCTGCGTTAGCATAAAGCAGCTAGTCTGGCTCGCGCGGTCTGCACAGCAGGTCTGCGGCGCCTGATCTACCAGCTTCTTTCCAAAGCTTAGCTTCGTCGATAATCCCTGCGTGAATTCTGTTTAGAGGAGCAGCAGTGTTCTGAAAAATTCTTGAGTTACGCTCTTTCCACAACGACCACCACGTTAAATGCACCAGCGTAACCCAGCTTTTTCTCCTATTTGCTGATTGCGCGTTGCTGGTGGCAGCTAACCAACCGTCAAGCTGTTTGTGTCGACGGCCGGAGCAAGGCTTGAGGGCAGGGCTGCCATCGTGATCAGCTTTCTCCACAACCGGATGGCGATCGGGCAAGTTGCAAGCAGGTGAAGTGCAGTTTCTTGCTCGGAGAGGCACAACACGCAAGATGCATTATGCGGGCACCCCTTCTTCTGTAGGCAATCCGTGGTGTGGCATTTACCAAGCAGGGCCAGCCAACTGAAGATGCGACATTTGAGGGGAGCCTCGCTGTTCCAGATCAGCTCCCGGAAATCGCACCTCGGATCCCTCAAACTGCATCAGGTAAGCCGAGGTAGCCGAGTAGGCTCCGTTAGCCGTCCATCGCCAGGTTACCTTGTCTGGCACATCTGGTCGCAGTTGTGTTCCCTCCACCAAGCCATGAAGGAGGAGGAACTGTTGGAGCGCGACCGTCGTCAGCCCGCGCTTGAAGTGGCGCACCCACTTGTCATCTGCCAGGGCCTGCGCCACTGTTACCGAGCGTAAGGTGCAGAAACTGAAGAGCTCGGGCATCATCTTGTCCAGCGCTTGGTCACCGAGCCATGGATCCTTCCAGAACAAGATCGTGTGGCCGTTCCCAAGCTCGAATGTGACGGCCGCGTTGAAAAGGTTGCGGGCGCGCATGTCAATGTTCAGCGGCATCCCGGCCCACGCCTTGTCTGGATGAGCCCATGTCTGCCATAGCCAACGAACCCGTAGGGCAGTGGCTTTGCGCTCCAGGTCTGTGATACCGAGACCACCAAACTCCAGAGGTCTACATATTGCCACCCAGCATACAAGACAGCGGCCTCCTGTTGCTAGCTCCTCGTTGCACCAGAGGAAACCGCGGCGCTGCTTATCAATGGCCTTGATGAGCCATTTTGGTGGATCGATCACCAGCAATTGGTAAATGTTCATAGCAGATAGGACGTGCTTGACCAAGAGCAGTCTGGCGTCAATCGAGAAGTTGCCTTTGTTCCAGCCCTTGACCTTGCCAGCCAGCTTCTCAATGGCAGGTTGTAGGTCGCCTTTGCGGAGCCATCGGTCTGAGAGTGGAAGACCAAGGTATTGGCATGGAAATTGTTGCACTGGGCAGTGAAGACATGCTGCAAGAGCTTGGACATCCAGGTTGGAGCAGTGGATTGGGATCACTGAGCTTTTGTTGAAGTTAGTCAACAGTCCAGTGGCTTCCCCAAAGCATTGAAGAATCAGCTTGATCGATGTGAGGTCTTGCACGTCTGGTTCAGCAAAAATAACCACATCATCCACATACATCGCCAATCTGTTTTTGGCCTGGAGGTGTCTGTTGGTACGCAGGACGCCGTGTCGGTCAGCAAGCGCAAATAGTTCAGCTAGGACATCGGCTGCAATGTCGAACAGCAATGGTGATAGTGGGTCGCCCTGATGGAGGCCACGTCGGTGGAAAATGCAGTCAGTTAGCTCTCCATTGACGAGGATGCGTGTGGAGGTGGAGAACAGCAAACATGCGATCCAATCCCTCCAAAGCTGGCCAAAGTCCTTGGCTTCCAGAATTTCCATTAAGAACTCCCAGGATAGTGAGTCGAATGCCTTCTGCAGATCAAGCTTCAGAAGTATAGCAGGCATCTTTTTCTGACGGAGAAGTCTGGCTTGCGCACGTACGAGCACGAAGCTATCATGGATCGCGCGGTGCTTGATGAACGCGCTCTGACAGGGTTTAACTAGCTCTTGCATCCGTGGTCTCAGCCGCAGGGCAAGGATTTTTGTGAACAACTTGCCGAAAAAATGAACAAGGCTGATAGGCCTGTATTCCTTTGGGTGCACGGCGTCTGGCGATTTGGGCAGCAAAATCATAGTGGCAGAATTAAGCAGATGAAGGCTGCGGGTGTGGCAGTTCTGAAGAGCTGTGATCGCCCTCATGAGGTCATTGCAGACAACAGCCCAACACGATTTGAAGAACAGAGCAGTGAACCCGTCTGTGCCCAGCGCCTTATCAGACGGCAAGTCCATGACCGCGGCTCGCACTTCATCTAGTGTAATTGGGATTACTTGTTCCGTGAGGTCTAGCTTTGTGATGCCCACAGCAGCTAGGTTAATGGAGTGTTTCCTGTCCTTTCTCTCCCCAAGTAGCTTCTGGAAAAAGTCCCAGAAAGCATGCTCTTTTTGCTCCTGCTCCGTAAGCACTGCACCCTCGTACTCCACCCGATGGATGAAGCTCTTGCGACGCCGCGCAGAAGCTTTGGCGTGGAAGAACCGAGTACTTGCAAGATATTTTTGTGAAACAGTTTTTAAAAGATCAACTTCTTACAAACTGTAGGCTTAGGCTTCCTTGGCGTTTTTGTTTAAAAGTGGATTCTGTTATTCTTGCTTTGCCGCTTTCTGATATACGAGTGTTTTGCTACATTCTTCGTTTTTCTTCATCAAGAAGCAACTAAATACTTGTTCCGTTGAACATACGAGACAAAATGCAAGAGGTTAATCAGTAAATTTTAGATTATATACAACATTAGTCTGATTAACCAAACATGGTAACATAATTTTACAACTGTTTTAAACATAGGCACACCACATCACCAAAATCCTCAAAGTGAGGCTTGGAAGGCCTAGAGTTCTTTATGGCGTTAACGTAACACAAATGCCTTGATGGTATCAAGGTTTCGAGATCCAAGTTGGTTGAGTGCAGTTTAGGAGAAGATATTCATAAAACGTATTTCCAGTAACTGAAAATTCTACTCAAATAAGAGTATGGGAAATCTGATTGATTGAATGATTCTTGGCATCACTACTGACTGTCGGATATTTGTGCAAAATCTGATTGATTGATTGAATATTTCTTTGCATCATACATGTAAGTAAGTTGCAGTCGGACCAAATTTCAGGCAGCGCAATGCCTTGTGTGGGAGGGAAGTGCGACATGTTGCTCGCATTCCTAAATCTGATTATGCTGCAGTTTCCGCAGTCCTAGAAAGTTCTAAAAATAGATATCATGCGAGCTTTCATTTCAACTGCAGGTCTACGGTGGAGTGACCATGAACAACACGCTCTGCCTTGCCGTGTTCTTGGCCCTCGTTTACATCAGGGGCTTAACCTGGGACTTCTCATCGGAGGTCCTGGTCATCTTCCTCGTGTGCATCATAATGGGCCTCTTCACCAGCTTCCGGACAACGTTCCCGCTGTGGATGTGCTTTGTCGCTTTCCTTCTGTACCCATTATCGCTGATCATGGTCTACGTCCTCGACTACAAGTTTGGCTGGTCGTAGATATGACCTGGATAGTGATTAGTTGATACCTCTGATATAGAGGGATATATGTAGGCATGAACCACTCTTCTGCTTGTAAACCTCATATGGTTGGCTGCTACGGTTTTCGGACTACAGCTTGACATGGTACTGCATACTTATGACAGTCACTAATAAGCTAAGGTTGATTGCGTGATCAAACATGTTTAGTTTCGAAATACCTGGACCATGCGATGATCTAAGATGGTAAGATGAATTAATGCCTAAATTGGATAGTAGCGTAATAGCCAATATCCAAGATCTGTACTGAGAACTTGATATCCAAATGTAAGAGCATCTCCAACCGGAGTTGCCAAATTTGGCCCCCAAAGTGTCCGCGGACACGTCCGGACGTGTCCGCGGACAGCGACCGGACAGACCCCAAAAAGGGTGTCCTACAACCATGCCCCCCATATCCGCATCCTTAAAACCATACTAGCCATGCAACGTAAATAAAGAACGTAGATCATCGGAGCTCAAATGCAGCACGGATTGCATAGTTCGATCGGAGCTCATAGTTCGGATTACATACATAGTTGGGCTAAACTAAATATAGACAAATTGTAGCAAAAGTAGGCAAACCGGCGGCGCCGCCATCCTCTCCGTCCGCCGGTCCCTTCGCCTCCATCGGCGGCGCTCACGCCGGCCCCTTCCCCTTGTCATCTGCGGAAGGGCGGTGGCGGCGCAGCAGCTCGAAGGCCGCGTACGGGTCGTCGTTGGAGGAGGCGGAGCTGTTGGAGCGAGCGGCGAGGACGGCGCGGGTCTGCTCCTCGGCGAGCCTGGCCGCGCGGTCGTTCTTTGCCGCCTCCTTCTTCGACTCGGCGATGGCGGCGTCGAGCATCGCCTTGTTCTTGCAGCGGAGGCGCCTGGCGTCCGTCTCCGCGGTCGTGTACGACCGCTCCAAGACGGCCAACGGCACCGGTTCCTTTGCCGCGGCGCACAATGCCCGCTCCGCCGCGGCGGGGTCGGCCTTACGGAGCTGCCGGAAAGCCTTCCCCTCCGTCTCCGGCGCGCGCATCCGCTTCGAAGACGGCGGGGTCTTCGGAAGAAGGCGCCATCCGCCGGCCCCGTCCGGCAGAATCTTCCACCCAGGTGGAGCTTGGACGGGGGGGGGGGGGGGGGGGGGGGGGGGGGGGAGGGGGGCGCGGGGAGGCGGAGATGGGGAGGCGCAGATCTTACCGGAGCGGAGCGCGGTGGAGGAGCCGATGACGCCGCCACAGATCCCTCCTGCATTGCACGGCGCCGAACCGGCGCAAGCTCGGACCAGTGGCTGCACTGGCCTTCGCTTGGCGGCGCCGCCGCGCTCGATCTGTCGCGGCCGACCTCCTTCAGAGATTGCTCGACGGCAATGCGGATGGCCTCCGCCTCCGCCACGTCCACGGGTTCCGGTGGCGCCGCCGCATCGGAAACCTCGTCCTCCGGCTCCGAGCCCCAGTCGATGGATGAGGAAGACATTGCGCCGGCCGCTCGAGCGGAGAAGGCGAGGTGGCGGTGTGGGGATGGGGAGTGGAGTGAGGTAGGGTTAGCCGGTGGGGTTATTTGTGGGGACGGAGCTGCCACGCGGCGGAAGTCAGCGGCGACGTTCGGCCATTCAGCGGCGACGGTCAGCCTCCCTAGTGTGTCCGCTTTGTCAGCGAGTAAGGGGCGGACGCGTCCGGGCCGCCCCAAACCCGCCCCAGATTTGGGCTGGGTTTGGGGTGTGCCGGACCGCCCGGTCGTTTCGGATGGCTATGGGGCCGCGCTTGGGTCGACGTTTTTGGGCCAAATGGCTCCGGACCGTCCGCCGGACGTTTGTGGTGGGTTTGGGGCCTCCGCTTGGAGATGCTCTAACTCGTTACAAATGGGTCGGAAACTCGGAACTGGGTGGCTTCCCTGGATGGTTGGAGAAGGGCGAAGCTGGCAGCATGGCCATCGCAACGAAATAGAGAGGAGATGTGTGTTGTGGGGGGGGGGGGGGGGGGGGGGGGGGGGGGGGGATAGGTAACATAGTGTCCCAAGTACTCCCTCTATTTTAAACTATAAGACCAGCCACACTGCTGAACCGCATCAAATAAAAAGACGTCAGAGTTAGGAATCGTTTGATCTTTGCTGCAGTGTATGAATCGGTTCCGTTGTCCCTACTAGGTCCACTAGTTTCTGTCATTTCCCTCTGTATTCAGACTTTGCCCTCACAATCTGCCACAAGGGCCCACTTTTGCATGCATGAACCGAACCAAGATGAGGAGCCGCTTCTATTACTGACACAAAAAAAAGCGACGACACAAAAAAAGCGATGCTGCGCAGCGTGTGGAACCGGTGGAAGAGAGCTTTGAACCGCTTTTCACTACGGTGTGGCTGGTCTAAGATGTTTTAGCTATTTTCAGGTTCACATGTATTTAGAGTTATAGAGAGACATATTAATGCATATGGAGAAAGATGACCGTTAGCACCAAGCCACGCTCCTGCGACGCGCGCCCGCGCGACGCCCGTCCGTCCCCGGCGGCCGCCGGCGGTAAGCCCAGCTTCCCCTTCACCTACGCTCGCTATTCCCACCTCCCACCACCTCCAGCCACCTTCCCACCGAATTTCACTCCCGCGTTCCTTGGTTTTGCGGCTGTGCGCGACCTCGACGGGGTCAGATCTCGATCCGCCGCCATGGTCGGCGGCCCGGCCTCGCCGCCTCCGTCCACCTTCGTCACGCCCAAGCGCCGCCTTCAGAGCACCGTTGTGGGTTCGCTGCTTCTGGCCACTCCTTCACCTGCGGTGTGCGACGGGGTCAACGCGGCTCTCTCGGAGTGGCGCGCTGCGGGCTGCCCTCCGGTCGCCCCGTCAATGGCAAGGGCGCCCCGCGGCATCCTGCGCACCTCCTCTGCCTCTGCAGCCCGCGCCGGTACAAGCACGTGCGATTCAACATCCCCTCCCCTCGCATTCATGACGACGCGGCGCCCTCCTCTCTTCTTCGCCTTCAGGCCGCATCACATCGCTCTCGTTCCCTCCCGCGCTCTGCGGCGTCACGGGACTCGCGGAGCACGTCGCCGGAAGGAATTTGGACCCTCGTGCTCTCCCGCCGCGCGCGTTCCGAGGCGCGCCGTGCAGCTCGTCAAGATGATGCTTCAATGTCGCGCCGTGCCCCTCCAAAACCTGCTGCGCGACACCCGCGCTCCACGCGCCCTCTCCAGTCCCTCAAGCGACACCACGCCGCCAAGACCATCTGCTATCGGTGCCAAGCGCATGGCCACCGCATCGCCGACTGCCGAGACCCAGTGCGGTGCGCCTCTTGCCGCCGGTGGGGACACTGGACCCGTGACTGCCACAACTTCGAGCTTCGTCGTCAAGCTCGTCTCGCGTCGGGCGCGACTGCTGCATCTCCACGCGCGGCGCCGGCCCCATCCCGGAACGCACACAGGCCCGGGCCGCGACCGCGTGACCGCTCGCCTGATGGCCGCCTCCGGCAGCTGGCCTTTCTGCCTCCGACCTCCTGCAGGCTCGCGTCCACGCCGAAACCGCTCGCGCCAGCTCGCCTCCGATCAATCGTCGTCTCCACCTTCGACAAGCTCACGCCCACGCCCTCCTCCAACACACCCACGACGCTCGCGCCGCGCCTCCGCTCCACCGTCGTCGCCCCCGACAAGCCCACGCCCACGCGCGCTCCCGGGCTACGCACCATGACGTGTCATGATCCACGGCGTCACTCTGGCCGGGAGATTGACCGGGACACGGGCGGTTCTTCTCGCCGAAGGCAATCGCGCGAGCTCTCCTCTGCTCGGAGCCACAGCAGAGGGGACTCCAGGCTTCCGCGCCGCAAGGCGGCCGATGAGGGCGGGCTGGACCGCCAAGATGCCTCGCGCTGCGACGACCGTGCGTTGCGTCGCCACGGGCATGATGACGATGATGAGAGCGACCACCGCCGTGGTGGTGATGGTCACCGGCGCAACCTCTCACGGCGCCCGAGCGCTGGGCCAAGCGTGCGCGTCTGTGAACGCTCCCCGCGTCGGCGCTCGCCAAGCCGCGACCACAGGCGGCACCGACACCACAACGACTTGACGGCAACCGCGGCCACGACTCCACGCCTCCTATCCACCATCGTCGCGCCGACGCCGGTGCTGCAGCTCCCTATGGCTCCTGCTCTCTCTGACGAGCAGGTTTCGACGCAGCTCAAGGAGCTCATGGCCACTGGACTACGGACTGCGCGCGACGCCATGCCTTCCTTGCTGGGCATAGCCTCTCCGCCGCGCTCACCAACGCCACCCACTCCGTCGCCGCTCAGCTTAACTTGCCGGGATTGGACTCAAAGCATTAGGTCGTCACCTCCGGGCTTCACCGCCTTGTCCTCTCGCCTCGCCTCGCCGGTGCTCTCCTTCGACACTGCCGCCACCGGCACGACGACGGACACCGACGCTGGGTCTGTGCTTGACGCGCGCCCCGAGCTTGGTGCTTGGGGCATTGAGACCGCCAAGGTTGGGTTGTCCTCGAGCCCGCCATCGTCTGCCGCCACCGAGAGAGAGGTGCCGCTGGACTGGGAGGATGCGGCTGTCACGCTGACGGTGACGCCGCCCGCGCCGCGCCCCGACACGACGACCACGACGGACACGGTCACTGACCTGAACCTCAACTCCGCGCTTGGAGCCGTCGTCCAACCACTTGAGAGCTCCGTGAAGATGGGGAGCCGCAGGAATGAAGCCTGGCACGATGCTGTCGCTGCCACCGGCAGTGCGCAGCCAACGCAGGAGCCGCAGCGTGAAGGGGACCTGTTCTTGGAGGGCCTGGCTACCATGTTTGCTGCTGCTGACGAAGAGGATACCGAGCTGCCTAGCTCGGTTCTGTTGCTGTTTGACACGCCGGCCGCACCCTTGCTGCCAACTCCTGCTACCATGACTAAGGAGCTGATCCCAGCTCCTCCTGTTCGTCGCAGCGTCCGTCTAGACGCCAAGCCGAAGATGCCTGTTCTTGACATGGCCATCAGAGTTCTCGCCAAGAAGATGGGGGTCAAAGACGCTGATGAGCTACCCATTGCGACGGCTCGCAAGCAATACTTGGAGGAGTACAAGACTCAGCTCAACGACACCTCGCTTAGCGGCCTCTCAACCTTCTTCAAGCTGAAGATGCCCTACCTTAACGAGGTGGAAGATGCTCTCGTGGACATGGCAGGACCGGGAGCCGTGGAGATCACCCCTGATGCTGAGTATGCTGATTAGCGTCGCGCCTGTCTCGTCTGCGTCACTGCAACTACCACAACCTCTTCGCTATATCGTCGCACGCTGCCCTTCAACAATGAATGACCCAATCCTTGACATCGCAAACTGGAACGTCCGTGGTCTCAACGACCAAGCACGCAAGGACACCGTCCATACCACCCTCGCAAACACCCCATGCCACATCGCCTGCCTTCAAGAGACAAAACTGGACTTCATCGACCACAACACCGCTGCTTACATTGGGGGCTATCGTCTTCGCTCCTTCGCCCACAGGCCGGCCACGGGCACCAGGGGGGGATCCTGCTGTTGTGGAATGACGAGCACGTCTCCATGACTAACATCATCATCGGCACCCACATGATCTCCGCAGATGTGTCCATCACCGCTTGCGGCACATCTTTCAAGCTCACCACGGTGTACGGGCCTTCAAATGATATCGACAAGAGGGCCTTCCTCGATGAGGCTATTGCCTCCGCTCCTGCAAATGACGAGAAGTGGTTGATTTTGGGGGATTTCAACCTCATTTACCAAGCGGCTGATAAGAACAACTCCAACCTGGACTTACGCTTGATGGGCCAATTCCGCCAGGCTCTAAACACCTGCCAACTTAAAGAGATTAAGCTGCGGAACAGGAAGTTCACTTGGAGCAACGAGAGGGATTCCCCCACTTTGGTCAGGCTGGACCGTGCCTTCTGCAATGCCAATTGGGAACTGGCCTTTGGAAACCATGCCCTGGATGCGCTCTCATCCTCCCTCTCCGATCACTGCATGCTGATGCTGTCCAATCAACGCGGCCCTCGCCGTCCTCCTTCTTTCCGCTTTGAGAACTTTTGGACAAAAATGCCGGGGTTCCAGGACGTGGTCAAGAACGCTTGGGAGGAGCCGACCACGCACACTCAGCCTGTTCATGTGCTCAATCACAAGATGAAGCATACGGCGAGGAAACTTCGCGTTTGGAGCAAAGGCCTCTTCTCCGACCACAAGCTGCAATTTGTTATGGCTCTGGACGTCATTTTACAGCTTGACATTGCTCAGGATTTCCGGGTGCTCTCAACTGAGGAAAAGAACTTGCGAGCTGCTCTCAAGAGGCGAGTCCTGGGGCTTGCTGTTTTGGAACGCTCTCGAAAAAGGCAGGCTTCCAGAATCACTAATCTAAAAGTGGGAGACGCCAACACTAAGTACTTCCATATGCGCGTCAATTCAAGACGTCGGAAAAACCACATTCAGAAGTTGAAGCTCAATGGGGGCTGGGTTTCTACGCATGAGGATAAGGCCAAGCTAATTTTCGATCACTTCACCCAGGCCCTGGGTAGACCGCCCCCCCGCCAGATGGATCTTAACTGGGCTGCAATTAACCCGGCTGTGGATGACCTGGAGGATCTGGCCCTGCCTTTCTCTGCTGATGAGATAAAGGATGCCATTGACAAGATGCCATCGGATAAGGCACCGGGTCCGGACGGTTTTACCACGGCCTTCTTCACTTCTTGCTGGGACACTATCTGCCAGGATCTTATGCGTGTCATGGATGCCTTCTCCGAGCTCTCGATTAACAACTTCCAGGTCATCAACTCGGCCAACATTGCCCTGCTGCCCAAAAAGGATGGGGCTGAGGATATTCTGACTTCCGCCCCATTAGCTTGATCCACATTGTTCCGAAGATCATCGCCAAGGCTATGGCTAGCCGGCTCGCGCCGAAAATGAATGATCTGGTATCCCACTGCCAGAGTGCCTTCATCAAGTCCCGAAGCATCCACGACAACTTCATGTATGTGCGAAACACTGCAAGGCGCCTCCACCGAAACCACTCCCCCACTCTGCTAATGAAGCTGGACATAGCTAAGGCTTTCGATTCTATGAGATGGGACTATCTCTTAGATGTCATGCAACGGCGTGGTTTCCCCCACAGGTGGAGGGCTTGGATGGTCATCCTTTTCTCCACGGCTTCCTCGCGCGTGCTACTGAATGGCATACCGGGAATGGATATCCTGCACGGTCGTGGACTGCGGCAGGGGGACCCCTTGTCCCCCTGTTATTCGACATTGGCATTGACCCCCTGAACAGAACCCTGGAGCTGGCTACTGAGGAAGGGCTTCTACAACCCATTCCGGATAGACTCGCCAAGCTTCGCGTTTCTCTCTACGCCGACGACGCCGCCATTTTTTTGGTTCCTTCTGCGCACGACGTCACCAACTTGGCCATTACGCTGCAGTACTTTGGGGCGGTGACGGGGCTGGTCACCAATGTGGCCAAAAGCTCCATCTCGCCGATCAGATGCTCCGAACTTAACCTCGATGCCATCCTCGCCGACTTCCCTGCTGCAACTGCGCAATTCCCCATCAAGTATTTGGGACTGCCTCTTTCCCTTGGCAGGTTGCGTCGTGTTGATATGCAACCCTACATCGACAAGGCCGCTTCCTGCCTTCAGCCTTGGAAAGGAAAGTTCTTCAACCGGGCTGGCTGTGCGACACTGGTGAAGTCTGTCCTCACGTCCCTCCCAATCTTCCTCCTGACGGCCATCAAAGCTGATAAGCACACTATAAAGGCTTTCGACAGGTTGAGGAGGGGTATGCTCTGGAACAACACCGAGAAGGTCAGCGGAGGAAAATGCAAAGTCAGTTGGGACAAGGTTTGTCGCCCTAAGAAGCTCGGGGGCCTGGGAATTCTTAACCTGGAGAAGTTCTCGCGTGCTCTGCGCTTGCGATGGCTATGGCATGAATGGGCTTCTGAGGATAAACCTTGGGTGGGAACTGAAACGCCAAACGATGACCTAGACAGGAATCTGTTCAATGCGGCCACCAAGGTGACTGTGGGAGATGGCAAAAAAGCTTCCTTCTGGGGATCTTCCTGGCTCGACGGGATACCCCCAAAGACTATTGCTCCCGACCTTTTTGAGGTTTCGAGGAGAAAGAAGAGATGCGTGCGTGATGCGCTTGCCAACCACAAGTGGATTTCCGACCTGGTTGTTGATAACTTCACCGTCCAGCACTTCGCTCAGTTTGTCCACTTGTGGGGATTGATTCAGGATGTCACCCTGACTCCTGACACTGACGACTCCATCGTTTGGACCCTGACTTCGAGTGGGAGCTACACGGCAAACTCGGCCTACAAGGCGCAGTTCTTTGGCGCCTCCTCCTGCTCATTCATGAACATTGTCTGGAAGACGTGGGCTCCCCCAAAATGCAGCTTCTTTGCATGGCTCGCCGTTCAGAATAGGCTGTGGACTTCTGACCGCCTTGCTATTCGGGGTTGGCCTCATCAACCAGTTTGCCAACTCTGCAGATGCCAACCGGAAACTGCCAGGCATATCCTTTTTGAATGCCGCTACTCCAGACGTGTCTGGAGCGAAGCCGCGGTCTGGCTTAAGTGTCCTACCCTGCTGCATGACATGGGATCGAGCAGGGCCACTGTCCAGGATTATTGGAAGGCTGCCGCTTTCTCGACTTCGGCGTCTCGAAAAGGCCTCGGCTCGGCGATCACCCTCATCACCTGGGAGCTCTGGAAGGAAAGGAACGCGCGAATCTTCAGCAATAAATTCGTAATGCCGTCAATGCTTGTTCAGCGCATCAAGGACGAGGCCAGGAACTGGATCCTGGCAGGAGCAAAGAAGCTTGCTGAGTTGATTGCTTAGGTGCGATGACGATCTTTCTTTCAGAAAGAATCGATGGAATTGGTTGATGTAGTCTAGTTTTCCCTAGTCCTCCCTGTTTTTACTTTGGCCTCGGCCGTTACTTGTTTGCTCCTTCTATATCAATATAAAGGCAAAGCTTTTGCCCCGTTTCAAAAAAAAAAAAGAGTTATAGAGACATTTTATATCCTTATCTAGACTTACCAAACAACCAAAAAAGTGATGAGGTGGGAATTTATGAGCCTACCCGACCTACCAAACAGCTCTTAGTGTGTATATCTAGAACATATTTGAAATACTTAAAACATTTGGGCATGACTAGATCTCGGTCCACTGAGATTTTATTTTGTATCTCAGGTGCAATTTATTTGCCTTTTCCTCTTTTTTTTTTGAGAACTATTTGCCTTTTCCTCTGATACGCATGCGTGTACATTTTAAATTGGGCCAGCAACATCGTGATCCACTATTGGGCTAGAAGTTTTGTTATTCGGCCCTACACTAGCGCATGAAACTACTGGAATGTTGGGTCTCTGGACAAGTCGACATGTCTTGGCTAAGAAAAAACATTCACCTAGAATAACGAGTGGCTCTTGAATGGAGGAAATGACGAAAACCACCACAATTGGAGCTAAGTTGTCTGAGACCACCGAAATTGAGGCTATGGACACAAACCACTTATCTTTGGGCAGGAGTATGACAAGGAGCACTGATTCTTGTGATTAGTCAAGTTAAGAGCAATTCTGACCGTGCGGGCCCACTGTCAGACCAACCAACGTGGCAAAAAAAAAATAGAAAAGGTCAACGCTCAATTGTGCTTGCGCATCGTGGATGCATAGGGCCGCCGCCGGTGCTGCCGCTGCAAAGGAGATGCCCCTCGCGCCGTCGACCGCGTGCTCGACGCCCCGGCCCGCGTCTCTGCTCCTACGCGTGCTCGCCGGTGCTGCAGCCTCCAGGGAGATGCCCTCGCGCCGTCGACCGCGTGCTCGCCGGAGCTGGGACCAGAGAGCTGCCCCTCGCGCCGTCGACCGCGTGCTCGACGCCCCGGCCCGCGTGTCTGCTCCCGCGCCCGCGCGTGCTCGCCTGTGCTGCAGCCGGCAGGGAGCTGCCCTCACGCCGTCGACCGCGTGCTCGCCGGAGTTGGGACCAGGGAGCTGCCCTTGCGCCGTCGACCGCGTGCTCGACGCCCCGGCCCGCGTGTCTGCTCCCGCGCCCGCGCGTGCTCGCCGGTGCTGCAGCCGCCAGGGAGTTGCCCTCGCGCCGTCGACCGCGTGCTCGCCGGAGCTGGGACCAGGGAGCTGCCCCTCGCGCCGTCGACCGCGTGCTCGACGCCCTGGCCCGCATGTCTGCTCCCGCGCCCGCGCGTGCTCGCCGGTGCTGCAGCCGCCAGGGAGCTGCCCTCGCGCCGTCGACCGCGTGCTCGCCGGAGCTGGGACCAGGGAGCTGCCCTCGCGCCGTAGACCGCGTCTCTGCTCCTCGCGCTCGCCGGCCGGGCGTGCTAGCTCTAGCAGGAGTGTCAACGGCCCCGCACGAGGCGCCCACGACGGTGGCGCTCGGCCGCCGAAGTGACGCGCACCTTTCGGCGAGGGCACGGCTGGGGGACGCGTTCTTGTCCTGCACGGGCGTGAAGCACACCTTCCTGGAGCCGGCGCCTCGCGCACGCCCAGGAGGCCGCACCCTCGCCGCCATGGCCGCCATATCGAGGTGCTCCGTGGCCGACGCGTCGAGGACGAGATGGAGAGCGGCTCCTGGGTGAGTGCCTAGCCGAGCGACTGCTCTGTACCAGCTAAGGCCGCCGTGGGTGCTTGCCCTCAAGGCCAGCTAAGGGCGGTCATAGCGTGGAGGCGTGGAAGGAGGCCGACGAACTCGGCCGTGCGGCCGCCGTCCTCCATGGGCGGCATCGAGGTGGAGGTTTGAGGCTGGCAGAGTTGACCTTTTCTTTTATTTTTTTAATTTGTTTTTGCCACGTAGACCTGATAGTGGGCCAGCTCGGTCAGAATTGCTCTTAACTTGACTAATCACAAGAATCAGTGCTCCTTGTCACACTCCTGCCCCAAAGATAGGTGGTTTGTGTCCCTAGCCTCAATTTCGGTGGTCTCAGACAACTTAGCCCCAATTGTGATGGTTATTCGTCATTTTCTCTCTTGAATGAGAAAACAAAGGACAAAAGATTAAAAAAATCAAATAAGCTGGTAATGTATAGAGTAGGGATAAGTTGCACGTAGGCCTAGCACTAGTTGAAAAAAAGTTATGATTTCTAGTTTTTTCTCAGTTTCAACTCGCATGCAATTGGAAAAACTAAATTTCAACCAAATCTTAACCGGATTCTTAACTGCAACTCACTTACAATTCTTAGCCTACACAAATCACAACACAAATTTAGTGGTAATGGATATTTTTCTCAGTTGCAACCCATTTGCAACTACAAAATACTTAGTTGCAAACGACTTGCAACTTAAAAAAACTCAATTACAACCACACATGCAACTGCTAGCTAGCATATAATTCAGAGCCCAAATCTAATGGTTATGAATATTTTTCTCGGTTGCAACTTACTTGCAACTAGAAAAATCTCAGTTACAACCCATTTTTAACTACAAGATATCACTTGTAGCCGACTTGCAGTTCATAAATAGCAAGGTTCACAATAAAAGTCAACTCGGTTAGATTTTTTTCAATTTCAACCGAGTTGTAACTGGAAAATTTCAGTTGTAACTCTCAGCCAACAAGAATCACAATGAAAATCTAACGGCCTCGAACAATTTTCTCAGTTGCAACTCAATTGTAACTAGAAAAGCTCAGTCACAACCCACTTGTAACTGAAAAAAAACACAGTCGCAATCACAATCAAAATCTTACGGTCTCGAACAATTTTCTCAGTTACCACTAGAAAAAACTCAGTCGCAACCCACTTGCCACTGGAAAAAACTCAATCGCAACCCACTTGCAACTGGAAAGTCGCAAAAGTCAGGTCCCACTTGCATCTGAAAAGAAATCAGTTGCAACCCACATGCAACTCCTACGTAGCATGATTCAGAGCGCAAATACAATGGCTATGAACATTTTTCTTAGTTGCAACCTACTTGTAAGTAGAAAAAATTAGGTTGCAGCCCATTTGTAACTACAAAATGTCAGTTATAGCCCACTTGAAATTTCTACTAGCACGATTTACAATAAAAGTCAACGGCCAGAACATTTTTTTTCAATTGCAACCCACTTGCAATCATAAAAAAAACATTTGAAACCTAGCATTAATAACAACCCAATCCAATGGCTTAGAAGGCGATCGAGCTCTAATTTATTTGTCGCTGACCAAGAAATGGGCAAACACAAGAAAAGGCACGAGACAAGCGTGCACAAGCTAGCAACCTAAAAAAAGACTCACACGCCCTGTTGCTCTTCCAATCGTTCTGTACGAAAAGAAAAATAAGGGAAGGTAACTTCTATGATAACAAAAAGGCCCATTTGGATGAAGGCCCATCTACACTAGTCCAAACAAAAAACAAAACAGCCCACGAGAAGAGGCTGGACAACGCACGCAAATCAGTGTCGCGAATAGTGGCATCAGATTGAACGGTTCTCACGTCGATTGAGAACTAGCAAATCCGAAAACATTTTATATTTAGAAACGGAGGGAGTAGGTGCCAACACAAGCCTTTAAAATGTGACCTCGTCATTACTTATTTTTGTGTCAAGGGTTGCAAAGTGAACCGTTTTGGGTGCATTGTCGCAAATCACCACTGAAGTTGTGGGCTTGTGATTTTCTATCAAATGGTATTGAAGTTTGTTACAGTGTCTGGTGGGACGAGTAGTTCTGCAAATTACATTCCCTCTTATTTTCGATAACTTACATTGCCTTTTATCTCTGCACTATGGCCACAACCCACACTGAAGCTCTGACTGTTGTAGCACAAATATGTAACTGGGGATATAAGCGCGGCAAATGCCGCGCGTGTGTTTTTGAATTTGAATTTGAAAATGGTGATGTTGTAAAGTTGTTTAAGTGTGGAAATAATTGGAATTGAAAAATGCTTCCGTTTTAAAAATGGTTGGATTTTGAGGTTGTTCAAATTTGAAAATTATTGTAATTCAATTTCAAATGTGTTTTGTTTTTTTATGTGAGAATATTCGTAAGTAGTTAGTATTTTTTTCCCTGTGAGTTTCTTCATACATTTTAGAGTTGCCTTAAATGTTTAGTAAGCTAGAATGGTAGTAAAGTTGTTTAAGTTTGGAAATAATTGAAATTGAAAAATGCTTCTGTTTTAAAAATTGTTGGATTTTGGAGATTGCTCAAATTTGGGAATTATTGTAATTCAATTTCAAATTTGTTTTGTTTTTTATGTGAAAATATTCCTTAGTAGTTAGTTTTTTTCCTGTGAGTTTATTCACACATTTTAGAGTTACGTTAAATGTTTAGTAAGCTGGAATGGTTTTGTATGTTTGTATTTTGTTGACATATTTGTTTGAATTTCATAATTGGAGGATGTATAGTATATGGTCGTCTGCTAAAGTTAATTCGTAGTTAGAGAAAATTCATTTGGAATTTGTACAAATATTATTCAAATTAGAGTGGTGAAATGGCATAAGTTTTTATTTGAACTTTATAATTCGGGAGAATGGATTATGTGAGATAATATGTGAGATATATATATTTTAGAGGATTTCATTTTTTTCCTTTTTTTTAGCAAATTCAATTTTTCAAATGTGTTACATGTATTTGTTTGTGAGAATTATGATATATATTTATTGTATAAGAAACAATTTGTTATATTGATCATTTTTTAGATATTTGGAAATTTGGGATGTTTGGTCATATTTGAAGTATACCATAAAATTTGTTTTAGCTTCATAATTAGGGCGAATGCAATTTGTGAGATATATTTTAGAGTGTTTATAATTTTCTAAAAAAATTAAATGCTCAAATTTGTTGTTTCTTTTTTCAAAACATTTATTTCAAATGTGTTAGTTTTTTTGTAGGAAAATTCTAATTTTTAAACAATTTTAAATGCTTAAATGTGTTGCTTTTGTTTTAACTTCATAATGAGGGTAAATGCAATTTGTGAGATATATTTTAGAGTGTTTTTAATCTTCTAACAATTTTACAATTTGCACGTAATTTTTTTTGTGAGAATTGTGATACTAATATTTTATCGTAGAACGAGCAATTTGTTATATCGAGTATTTTCAGATATTTAGAAAATTGGGATGCTTGGATATATTTGAAGTATAACATAAACATTTGTTTAAACTCTATATTTAGGGTGAATGTAATTTGTGAGATATATTTTAGAGTGTTTATAATTTTTTAACAATTCGGAATGTTGGAATGTGTTGCATTTTTTGAAACATTTATTTTAAACGTGTTAGCTTTTTTACAGGAAAATACTTTGAAATAGCTAGTATTTCTTATTTATTTTATTTTTATTTTTTGAGTGCCTTCATATATTATAGAGTAACGTTAAATGTTTATCGAGTTGAAATGGTTTTATATGTTTGTATTTCGCTTAAATATTTGTTTGAGTTTCATAATTGGAGGATGTGTAGTACAACTTTTGCGTGGTAAGTTTGAGAATTCGTTAAATTTAGAGATTTTTGATACATTGTTCGTATTTTTTTTGAATTGTAGATTAAGAGAGTCAAATTTTTTAGATTGCATTGAAATAATTAGTAAATTGAAATGTTCAATTTGAGTCCGTAATTAGAAGGAATGCATTTTTTTGAACATCTAATAAATTTAGAATTTTATACTTAGAGGAAGTGCATTTGGATCTTATTGAAATATTTACCAAATTGGAGTATTAAAAAATGTCTGTTGTTTGTCATAAATAGGTACCATTTATTTTTTGACTGTTTGGATATGTTTTTCATTTTTTCCCGATCTGTAGATTCAAGGTTATTGTTTTTTGAACATTTTTTTATATGGGAGTCTAAATAAATATTAATATGATTAAATTGTGTTAAGCATGCTTGACATTAAAATTTGTTAAACATGCATGAAATTGATATAAATAGATAGATTACACTTCTTTTTAAATTTTGGTATATTAATTATATCTTTCTGATTTAAAATGAATTAGTTATGAATTTGGAAAGTTTGAAACAAAATATAAATTTCTTTCTGATGTGTAGATTCAAAGTTATTGTTGTTTGAGCATTTTTTATTATATGGGAATTTAAATAAATACGGTTAAATTTTGTTGAATGTGCATTGAATTAAAATTTGTTAAACATGCATGGAATTGATATAAATAGACAGATTACACTTTTCTGTAAATTTTGGTATACAAATTATATTTTTCTGATTTAAAATGAATTAGTTATGAATTTCCAAAGTTTGGAACCAAATATGAATTTCTGGAAAATATTAACCCGCTGACAGCCGGGCCCACTATCATGGATTCAGGAATTTGCCATTTTCTGGTATTTTTCAGAGAAGAAAAAAAGCTGACGGTGGACCCCACCTGTCATTCGCACAGGGAATCGACGGCGGCGCGGCCACGGCGAGGCTCGTCGGAGGAGGGCGAGCTGGCTGGCGCGGATGTGCGCATCGCACGCGCACGGATGTGTGCTACTGGAAGGTGGCGGCGCAGTGACCAAATGGTCGCCGGAGCAGCGGCTGGAGCACGGCGGAGCGGCGTGCAAGCGCGGTGGTGGCCAGCGGGCACGGCGGCGGCAATTCCAATGCGCAGAAGGCGTTCCGGCAAGCGAAAATCGGCGAGGACGGAGAGGAGGGGACGGCGAAGATGCTCGTGCTCGTCGATCTGAACGGGGAGGTCCGAAACGACGGCGTGCGGCGTCGGCGGCGCCGCCGAGGTCGGGTTCGTGGGAGGAGAGAGGAGAGGAAGGGGGAGGTCTGCGGACGGTTTTGCAAAAAAGTCCATGCGGTTTCGTTGATTCGTGCAGAGATCCTTCGCAGCGTTAAAATTTGGACCGCGGGTTTGTTTCTAGTAGTCGCGGGTTCTTTTTTGTAAATGTGGTTGCGCCAAAAAACGTGCGCGCGTTCTGATTGGTAGAAATCCCCGAGCTACAGTAACGCACGATTCTTAAAGTCATCTTGGCTGTTGCTTCGCGCGATCGGACGAGCAGCGTTTTGCGGGCGACGTGGAGTGCAGAATCGGGGCTGAATCGCACGTACTTTTATATATAGTAGGATTTGTGAGTGTGTTCAACATAGAAACAGAACTAGGCAACCGATCTAGTGATTTCTCGAAATCATGAGCTGTCAGGGACTCAGGGTCGCTAAAAACAGGACAAGACTTGTTATAGTCTCAACTCTCGGATCCGTTCAGCCTTCTGGAAAAGCTCGATAACACGTAGCCTAAAATCTGGCAACCTGCGACGACAAATGAAGAAATTGTGACAAACAAAACCTTCTGAAATGTCCCCAGTTTGCAACAATATTCCCGTGAAGTACAAGTTACACGTTCGTTCTATACGATCGATCGAGCGTCGATGCATCACGACCCGACGTCCAGCACCACCTCCGGCGGCCGTTCGGGCGGAGGGATGACGCTGCGCCGGCAGATCGGGCACGTCGCGTGCGAGCGCAGCCACTGGTCGATGCACTCGGTGTGGAACACGTGGAGGCACAGGGGCATCTGCCGAGGCACACCGCGCACTCGGCGGCGGCGCCCTCTTCCCCGTGCTCGTAGCTCGGGATGCGATTGGCGGCGAGAGCGGCACCAAGGTCGTCACGCATCATCACCGTCAGCTCCGGGTGGCGAAGCTGCTCGTGCGACGACTCCCGGCCGTCCCGCTGGTGATGACGACAACGATCGCGCTCGTCCGTGGATGCCAGCCAGCGGGGCCAGGGCGGCCGCTTGAGCTCGGCGTAGAAGCTGCAGCAGAGGATGAGGGTGATGGTGGTGCAGAAGGCGGCGAAGGCGGCGAAGAGGATGGCGTGGCCGGAGTAGGGCCGCCTGACGAGGTGCATCACGGCGACCGGCGCGGTGATGAACCCGCTGGCGAAGATGGCGTGCGCGCACACGAAGTCGCTGCACCAGTGGTAGCAGGAGGGGCGCCTCCCGTGGACGGGCATGTGCCGCCGCCGCCTGGTACGTACTCCGCTCAACTCTGGGGTTTGCTTCGCGCGGAACGAAAAGTTGAGCTGATTGGCTAATTAAGGCGCGCGGAAAAATGGTTAAGCTGCGAGAATCGAGAATTTCAGCAGCTGCAACATCTCAGTGGCCGTCGTTGTTCTATGCACGGCGCACAGCTGGGAGATGCAAACGATGAACTTGCGCGCGTTAATTAACTGACGTACATTTTTGTAGCTCGGTTGGATGGTAACGCTGTCTTTAGTGTTGTCTTGCACTATGCGTTTTGTGTCACAATGGATAGTGGCTAGCTACGACCACGGCTATTTAGGATTTTGAACTAATCATGTACGGAGTAAGTTCGAGGCGGCACAATTGACACTACCGGAAAATTGTTACTGCCGAGTTTGGAATTATAAGCCGAGTGCAATTTTTTCGGAACTCGGCATCTAGGATGTATATATACCGGTTATTGTTAAAAAACACTATGCAAATATTAGACACTTGGCAAACTTCAGACACTCGGCATCAACAGGAAAGACACTTGGCAAATCCTACGATTCTCCTACCTGCACGACAGGTGGCCATACTGGCTACACTTGATGGCTCCGGTACTACGTCGGCATTTATACACCAAGTGTCAAGTGAATGGCACTCGGCATTTAGTGTGTCCAAAAAACAGGCGCCTTTTAAGTTTTAGACACTTTTTTCCGCCTACACTAGGTACTTTTTTTAAAATTAAGAGGCAAAAGCTTTGCCTTTTATATTGATAGAGAAGGAGCAAACAACACTAGGCCGGGGCCAAAATAGAAAAAGATTAGAGTAAAATCCATCGGTCGTCATCGAACTTGTCGTCGTTACCCACCTTGGTCCTCGTACTTAGGAATACGCTCGTTACGGTCACTGAATACGCTCGCGTGTGTCATCGACGGTCACTGGAGCGTGTATAGAACCATATTTGCTGATGTGGCATTGTGTTGACTGGTCACCGGAAATATTTACAATTAATAAAATGGAAATGACTAAATTGCAAAGTTGACAAAAGAGACGAGGTCTCAATGCCCTCCCGCCGGCGGCGCCCATCGCAGCTCGCTGACCCCGTACGAGCTATCTGGGTCACTGACCCTGTTACTGCTAGGTGCTGCTGCTCGCAAGCTTGCATGATGGGACGCGTACGGGCTGCACGGGCATCCTGCTCATTCGGTGAGCTGGAGCGCCGTTCCGCTCGGCTGCTCGCCGCCATGCCCTCGGCTACCATGCGCATTTCAGACTTCGCCGGCGAGCTGGAGCCAGCCGTGCAGGTCGTCGTGATTTTCGTCTTAGACCGCTCGGAGCCTCGGAGGGCCATCAGCGCACATCGAGAACGAGCACGGCGGAGGGCCTGGTTAATTATCCATGGAGTACATGGAGCTCGATGGATCGGCTAGAGCAGCTCGCGTTCTGGTACATGACTCTCCACGAGTCCAGCGTCGGAAAGCACGGCTGCTGTTGGAGACGGTGATGGAGCGCCGCCGCCGCGTCGCCGTCGGACGAGGGCAGGTGCATGGCGTCCCCGAACGCGCTGCCGTCGAAAGCGGCACAGTCCAGCAGCCCGGCGGCAGCGGTGGAGGACGCGTAGAATGAGGCTGGCATCTGCAGGTCGTCGCTGGTCAGCATCTGCAGGTCGTCGCAGGCCGGCTCCGCCTGGACGTCGGTGACGTGCTGCACCATGAGGCGGAAGTTGGAGGGGTTGACGCTTGGAACACGGCGCCGCGGCCAGCCTCGAAGTGGCTGGGTGGCGGATCCAACGCGAACGCCAGCAGGTGCAGCAGCCACACCGCCTTGGTCGTGCGCAGGAACTCGCCGTAGAACGTCTTCCACGGGTGTGCGCCGGTGTCGGCAGTCCGGTGCTCGCCGCCGACGCCCAGAACGGACTCCTCCGAGCGCCGCGGGAGGAGGAACGCTAACTTGGCCGCGGCGTACCGGGTGATGGCGCAGGTCGGGAGCTCACCGGCGTGGTGAGGCAGAGGCAGGGGAGCGGTGGAGTTGGGTCGGGAGACAGAGGAAAATAGAGGATGAAGAAGGTGGGCATGTGACACTGCACAGTGGGCCCACCGGTCAGTATGTCTTTGAATAGAAAAGCAGAACTGGAAGGGGGACTTTTGCAAAAAATTCACTGCTGGAGACTGGTCAACTCATTGCCACGTCAGCAAATACGACGCTATACATACTCTGGTGACCGTGGATGACACACACGTGCGTATTCAGTGACCGTAACTAGCGTATTGCTAAGTACAGTGACCAAGGTGGGTAATGGACTCAAATTCGGTGATGTCCGATGGATTTTACTCAAAAGATTACATAACAGATTACTCCAGAATTTCGGCCAGCTTCTCCCCACTTCATGTATCTAGTTCTTGCTCTCGCTTTTAATGCCTTGAAAAAGGGTGGAAGGCATCACGTAGACATTGTTGAAGATTCTCGTGTTCCACTCCTTCCAAATCTCCCATGTAATAAGGATGATCGCCGTCTTTAGTCCCTTGGTAGAGGGGGAGGCGTAGCGGCTAACTCTTTCCAATAGTGTAGGATAGTTGGCCTGGAGGACTGAAGGCTTTGGATGAGATTCTCGCATTTTAACCAAAGGGATGCCAAAGCCCATACCCGTTTTGGCATAGCGGCATTCGAACAAAATGTGCCTTGCCGTCTCAGGCTGGCACCTGCATAGCTGGCAGACTGACTGGTGAGGCCAACCCCTCATGGCTAGGTGGTCGGATGTCCATAACCTGTTTTGGACAGCCAGCCAAGCGAAAAAGGACCATTTTGGAGGGCCCCGGGTGTTCCAGACTAGAGCCATGAAGGAGCAGGACGAAGCTCCAATGAACTGCGCTTTATATGCGGACGTGGCCGAGTAGACCCCGGATGTCGTGAGGGTCCAGGTGATGATATCTTTGATTCCAGGGAGAGCGTGACCTCCTTTGTGAGCCCCCAAAAGTGGACGAACTGTGAGATATAGTAGACGGTGAAGTTGTCCACAGAAAGATTAGAGATCCACTTGTCGTCAGTGAGAGCATCGTGAATGTTCCTGCTTTTGCGCTTGGAGGTCTCAAAAAGGTCTGGCGCGATGACCTTAGGTGGCACGCCATCAAGCCAGGAGGACCCCAGAAGGAATCTTTGTGACCATCTCCCACTGTGACCTTGGTGGCATGCAGCGTTGAAATGGCTCCTGTCGGTGCAATCATTCGATGTTTTCCGAGCCCACCCGGGATTTGTCAGGGGAAGCCCACTCGTGCCACAGCCATCTTAGCCTGAGAGCCTTGGAGAATTTTTCCAGATTTAAGATTCCTAGCCCACCGAGGACTTTGGGTCGGCAGACTTTGTCCCAGTTGATCTTGCCGAGTGTATTCTCACCACACTCCGTATGTAGTCAATCCTTACATATATAGAAAAGGTCTTACATTATGTAACGGAGGAAGTAATTGCTAAGGATTTCAACCATGTTATTTCGTTCTTCTGAGCAAAACCCGGAGTGCAGGCTATACCAATATACACAAACTGTCAGACTCAACGCAGAACTGCAACTCTTTTATAGATTCTTGTAGCAACATCGAAACGATAAGTACACGAACAAGTAAGATATACTCCCATGTCACACCATTTGGGACTGCAAGGGCGCCAAAACGTTGCACCGGCAGACGGGGCACGTCGAGTGATCGCGCAGCCAGACGTCGACGCAGTGCCGGTGGAACATGTGCAGGCACACCGGCAGCCGCTTAACCATTTCCCCCTTCTCCACCTCCCCGAGGCACACCGCGCACTCCCAAGCGCCGCTTGGTCCTTCGTCGTCCTGCTGCCCGTCGGCTGGGATGCCGTGCGCCATCGCCTCCTCTGGAAGCACATCTAAGTGATTACCTATATGCACCACGAGTTGCGGCTGAGGAGCAGAAGTGGGGCCGCCGTCGACGCCGTTGATCAGGGACGGTAGCTTGGATCGTGCGGCGCGCCCCCACTGCCACTGGGATGGTTGGCCGAGCAGCCGGCCAACCCGGCGGACGAGGACCATGGTCAGACACCGACCTGGAGATGAATACGGGAAGAGAAGGTCTACGGCGAAAGTATAGACCAATTGGGTGCCCACTATAATCCAGATGACCAAGAAGATCGACAACCAGATGACGTCGAACGTATCATCTTCCTTCCATGACACAGCGATAGCGGCGATGTTTATGGCCATGCCGTAGAGGAAGATGAACACCTGGGCAAGCACGGGTATGCAGGACTCGTCCATGGTTGCGGGTAGGCGAGCACGCTCGCGCGGTAACTCTGACTGAATCCTCGGTGTTCTGGCTGTCAATTTGCTAGCAATGCTACCGCCTGCACAGCTTGATTTGGCATGTACTATTATATAGTACGGCATCACGTAAGCGAAGACTGCATATCTTAATGGGCGAAGGCCTCTCTACGTCGCCAAGGTCGACCTTATGCTCAAAGAATGTTGCGGAGTCGGCTATTACAAAGTCACAGCTTTGCATAGACTATTGATCTCCACAATACAGTCAGATGCTTGATGTATTCACATATTTTTCTTATTGATTCATTCACATATATATGTTACAATGGATAGCAACCTTTCATGTCGTAGACGACAACAGCTAAATATGGGCAAGTGATACCAAAACATAGAAAAACGTTTTTCGGTTTGTTTGTTGGAATCATACCATGATAATAATATATTAAGGGAATCTAAGAGAATAATACCATGGGCATTAAGCAGTGGCGGAGCTAGAACATGCTTTAAGTGATGTCAAAAGGTCAAACTTGATGGTAATGAGGTCATTAGCTAGTACTTATGGAGTCAATTATTATGTACCCGTAGCAATTCCTTCACTGCGCACAATTGTTTTGTGATGTCGCTTGACATCATAGTTAGTGTGCAGCTCCGCCACTGGCATTAAGGATATCAATTTCACATCTGCATACTCGGCTCAATGTGTAAAATATACTCCCACCCTTTCAAAATATAAGGCGAACAAATTTGTCCCAAGTCAAATTATGTAAATTTTGGACATTTTTTATTAAAAAATATTAACATCCACAATACTAATAAATACAACATAAAAATATATTTTCTGATGAATGTAATGATTTTGAATTCGTATTGTAGATGATCTTTCCATAAACTTGGTTAAACTTTATACAATTTGACTTAAGAAAAAGTTATATGCCTTATATTTTCCAGCAGTGACATCCATTTCCTTTCTTCTTCAATTGATATCTTTGCAGATATTTAAAGAATTCTACGTTGGAAAAAAGAATCTCGAGTTATTTTTGAACGATGAACGGAAAAAAGCAGTCTAAAATATACTAGTATTGATCTGGCTACTTCAGCCTCACAAATGGAACATATGAATGTCGCATCACTTACGGTAGAATTTTTAAAATCGTCTGTAGGCATTGCGAAGTTTAGGACATCACACACATTTTTCGAACAAATCGTGTGCATTAGTTCGCACATGGTTCCAGAAAAGAATCATGTGCATTGATTGGGCATACAACACACGGTTTTCCCTGTCCATTTGTGTGTTCAATACTTGCTTAGTTCCAGATTGTAATCGGTTTTGCTATTCCTTGTTCGAGTGAGAATTAAGTTAGATCTCTCACTCAGCTCTAACCCCATCATATTTGCGTCGTGATTCGAGAGTTACAATTAGAAAATTCTCAGGTGCACATGTAACTAGATGGGGTCATCTGGTCATCTGAGTGAGAGTTAACTTAATTCTCACTCGAGTGAGACCTAGTCATTCCCAATTGTAATATGTTTTAGATATTTCAATGTGGACTACATACGGATTAAATGAGTGAATCTACACACTGAAACGTGTCTAGATACATGCAGAATAGAAAAAGTAAAATATTTTTCTAATTTGGAACGGAGCGAGTATTTTCTATGGTCCGGTGAATATAAGCATGTGCACTTCACTTCGTGAAATCTACATCAGCTCCCGGGTGCACACCCGGTATTAAAAAACCATTTTGAAGGAATGGTTAACCCTAAGATATGTACATATATTCCACTCTCCGGCTATAGATACGATGACTTAACCGAATCAGTATCATCCAGTATTGTTCTGTGACATGTTATGGGCCGAGCTACGAGCCAACCATAGCCAAGCGGAAGCCGGAGAAGCACCAGCCGTCAGATTATGCTCCATGAATCGCCATGCCACCTTCTAAAACAGCTAAAACATCAAAAATTGTTAACTTGAGATCTACTAACTCCTTTTAATTGTTACTAGAGGCGTTGGTTTAATAATTTTGTATCGATCCAGTGGTACAGGAATTTCCAATTGACAAATAACTAATCTCCATGTTTGAAATTTTGAAATTTAAACGTTAATTTGAGCATACTTTGAGTTATAGAAGTCCTAATGAATTAATTATTATTGCAAATTAATATTTGTGACGTCTCCTTCGTGTTAGACTTACTGGACGAATTTCCAATTGGTGTTATTTTGCCTTTGCGATAAATTTTCCTGGGTGTGCCATGCGGGTACCTGCAACAGAAAAAAAAGTTTAATAAATAGTTAGTCGCCATTTCGCCAACTCCTCCATCACAGCCACCCCATCCTTTCCTTTCAACTTTTTCATGTGCTTGTTTTGTGCAACTGGATCTGGAAAAAAATAGCAATGTATATAAAATTACTCGTACATTTCGAAGTTACCCAAACTTATGGAAAAGCGGTAAACCCGAACATTTCATTTCTTCTCTTTTTTGCCCGGGAAAAGACAAGTTTTGAAAAAGAAAAGAACATACAGAAGCAATGTTCAAAATATGGCACGAAGGCACGCTACGCTATAGCCTATATGTACATATCTTCCACTCTTCGGCTATACAGGCGGTACCGTATCAGCAGCTGGCGGTTCCGTCTCTACGGCCCGCACTTTGGCAGCAACAGTCCGCGGCGGCGACAGGTCGGAACGGCAGATAGGGCACGTCGAATGCGAGTGCAGCCACATGTCGATGCATTCCACATGGAAGAGGTGCTTGCAGGTCGGCAGCTGCCGCACCGTCTCGCCGTCCACAAGGTCCTCCAGGCACACGGAGCACAGCTCGCCACTCCCGGACTCGAGGTCGCCACCTCCCTCGGCGTCGCTGGGCGCGTAGGCGAACGTCGGCAGTGCGTCGATCACAGACTTCGCGAGTCCGAACTGACGTACCGCGGGCGGCGCTCCAGCCATAGCATCCTGCTCGTCGCCGGTGACTCCCCTCGGCTCGAGGCACTCTACGATTCCGAAGGCAACCAACGCCAGGCCGGCGAACACGAGCGCCTTCCAGACGCTGACGGTGGCGACGAGCACGCAGAAGATGAGCATCGACATGAAGGACACCACGACGCTGAATAATGGTCGGCGGCTGCCGTTCCCATCTCCGCGGAACCACATCGGGAGCCTTGCCAACAGGTCAGACATGATCAGTGAGTAGCGTTAGGTAGTCGCGCTGTGAACTTGTATGTGTTCTAAGTTTGCTACAACTGCACAAGTTGCATGGTGGAAAAGGTTGTGCTCTGCGCGGCAAGAAATAGTCTGCGTTTGAGCTCGAGAATTAGTGCCCGGTGCTAGAGTTCGAGCACGGCGGCCGCCGCCTGTAGCTGCCTGGCGCGCGGAAGATAAGCTCGGTTCTTCTTTGACGAAAAAATGCATGGTGTTTCTTTGACGGAAAGTAAATATTTTCAGCTCCCGATACTGGTCAACTTTCATTCGCCGGCCATTAGCTTATTGTTAGCAATACTTATACTAGCATGATAAATGATACTGTACGGTGGAAAGCGACAGAAGCTTTACCCACGCGAGCACCCGTAGATGAAGTAGGACTACATACAGTTGTCTGGTAAAAACAATGGCAGTGGAGATTTGAGTAGGGCAGAGGTCAACAATAGCCAGTATACCAAATCTGGCCGACCGAGAAATGCTTCATTTGCTAACTAGAAACTGTTGTGTAGCCAGATGCATTATGACAAGTCGTGACGACATGCGCGTATAGGTAACTAGAAAGATACCTGGAACTTAAAAAAGTAAAAGAAAAGATATTTGATTCATGAAATGGAAAAAATTCTCCGGATTATAGATGATTTGGTTAGCCATAATAGTCGAAATAAAAATTTAATCAATATGAAATTTTTATATATTTAACTGCTAAAAATTGATGATGTGCAAAATTGTATAGCTAGAAGAATTTATAATGTGAATAGATTGAATGTATGAATGAATATCATTAATAAATATGGAATAATATGGATAAATGAATATCTCAAATAGTTGATGATGTGGTGATGACATTGATAAATGAATGGCTCAAATATTGGATTATGTGGACACCTTAGATGTAGAGATAGACAAATTTAATGCGTTTTAGGGGGGTTATCTTATAAGAAGTATAGATTTTAAATAAAATGGTCTTCCTATGTGTCTAGAATTGTAAAAAAAAAGGAAAATGGTCTAGAAAGGTCGACCTAAGGCGCCTTCGCGAGCGCTATATCTCTCTCTTTGCGACCGCAACTACCAGCTCGCCCGGAGAGGCTGGCCCATATGTTACTAGTTTTCGCTTTTTCTCTTCTTTGTCGTTTTTTCGATATTGTTTCTTTTTCATATTTCTCTTTTTACGTTATTTCATTTCTTTTTTGTTTCCTTTATTTCTCGATTTTTCCTTTTTTAATATTTCCTTTGAAATGTTAAAATTAAATTTTGTTTCAAATATAAAAATGATCTTTTTTTAAATGTCCTATTTGAATTTTTCTAAAGTTAAATTTTCAAATGTTCATACTATAAAAGGTTTGGATTTTTGAAAAGTGGTCATTTTTTAAAATAGTTCATATGTTTAAAATGTTCATTTTTAAAATGGTTAACATTTTGAAAAATACTCATTTTAACATGGTTCAGATTTTGAGAATTGTTCATATTTGAAAAATGTTCATTCTTGAAAAAATCATTTTTGAAAATGGTCTAGATTTTGAAATATTCATTTCTAAAATGGTTCACAATTTGATAAATGATCATTTTTTAACATGGTGCAAATTTTCAAATGTAAAAAAAATATTTATGAAAATGGTTCATATTTGAAAAATGTTCGTCTTGGAAAAAATGTTTATTTTTGAAAATTGTTCAGAATTTTTAAAAATGTTGAAAATTGAAGATACTTATATTTAAAAATTCTTAAGATTTTGAAATTGTTTATTTTTAAAAATGGTTCATATTTGAGAAATGTTCATTTTAAAATAGTTCAGGTTTGAGAAATGTTCATATTTGAAAATATTCATTTTTGAAAGTGGTTTAGATTTGAAAAAACTCTATTTCTTAAGTTGTTCTAATTTTAAATATATTCCTATTTGAAAAATTAATTTTTGAAATGGTTAGATTTCAAAAATATCCATTTAAAATGGTACAGATTTCAAAATATTCATTTATAAATGGCTAAGAGCAAGGCATAGGGGCTCTCCCACACGCGAGGTGTGCTAGCGAATTTGGCTGGCTCTCCTTTTATAGGCCCATCTGTGTCGTGCCCATTTTTAGTGCATGAAAGCAGGCCAACGGCCCAGTTTAGCTAGCTAGTCTAGTTCTTTTAAGTTTTTTCAGATATCTTCGATATTGCATACATGCATTAAATTTGAAGCAAAATTTATACCTGTTGTAAAGTCACACGCCAGATTTCTACAAGGCTATTTTTGGCATTTTCTGCAAGTTTGTATTCCTAAGTTATGTCCAATATTGCATATGTGGTTCCCAATTATAAAAAACTCGATAAATTTTAGTTATGAATTCACACACCAGATGTTGCAATGTTTTGGGGCGTTTGGTACAAGTTTTGGGTGTTATCTCGGATTGTTTGTCGATGTGTTATGTCCTTTTTCAAAATGTTGCAAACACATGTTTTCTTGTTTTGAGCGGTTGTGATTTATGTTGCAATAGTCGGTCATTTTTGTTGCAAATGAATTTGCATAATTTTTTTTACTGCCAAGGCACTTCCTATAGATGTTAATATGATGCAAACACATGATTTTGTTGTTGTAATTGTTTGGGATTTTTGTGGAAATTGTTGACAATTTTTGTTGTGAAGGAGTCGCAGCAGTGGAACACGGGGTTCCCCTAGTGCTGCCAAAGTGGGTCCACCCCATGTGGGCCCAAGATGAAGATGGACAAGACCAAGACTCAAGTCAAGCTGGCGGGTTCACCGTCAGGACAAGCAAGGCCTACGTCGACAAAGGGCTCCGATCCTGGGGGCCTGCCGGGTCCCCGAACCAAGCAAGAAGGCTCGGAAGGACCCGAGAGCCCGAGTTCCCGGCAGGAGGCCAGGCTCCCTCTCGGGTACTTCCCCACGTCCCTGTGGATAAGCTCTCCACCTCACGCTAGAAGACCTCAGAAGACTTGGGAAGCAAGATGAAGGTAGCGCGGGCGGGAAGCACAGCCCGTGGTGGTGTCAGCTCCTGTCCACCCCAAGGCGGACGCTCCCACCTAACCCAAAGGAGACGCTAGGCTGAGGAGAGGCCACGTCTCCCCCTAAACTAGATGAGGAGGGTCCTTCACGCCGAAGGTCCCTCGTGCCCCTCACGTGACCCTGTGGCAACCCCTTAGCCTATAAAAGGAGGACCAAGGCACGGAGGAGGGGAAGGTTGGGACGGGAGGTCGAACCAAGGCACAAGTCCAACCAGAGCAAGACTAGACTAGGGCTGCGAAGGTAGAAGGGAAGGTGATCTCCTCCGGGTCAGGATCTGTCCTTCTTCTACCTTCAGCAAAAACCCTTCCGGGTACCCCATCCGGGAGGTTCCATTGTAAGCCACACTATGAAGAACCCATCAATCCAGACATGCAGGAGTAGGGCTTTTAGCGTCCGGGCGGCCTGAACCTGGGTAGCTCCTTGTGTCTCTTTGGTTGCATGCTTTGATCGTGGAGAGGAGAGCTTGATCTAGACTCCGCCCGAGAAGACGATTCTCAGCCTCCTTCGCGCCCCGTGCCGAACCTAAAAGGGGGTATCCTAGACTCCCGGTGTCTGTGCATCGAGACACGACATCTGGCGCGCCAGGTAGGAGGCGCAAGCGCTGGATTCGTCTTCTCCTTCATCAACCTCATGTTCAGCGCCAAGTTCATCGTCAAGTTCATCGTCAAGTTCTGCGTCAAGCTTCTCGTCCGTGACAAGATCTGCTCCAAGACCCCCGGCGCCTTCCGAGCAGCATTAGTTTCGGCTCTCACAAGTGAGGTGCCGAATCCGATGGCCAAGATGACAAAGAAGAGAAAGGGAAAGGTAGCCTTGGAGTTCCTGCGGTACCCTGGTCTCGGCTTCGTTCTTGACGATTCCTCGCCAGCACCTGCAGCTGAAGATCGCACCTTTGAAGTCCATTTCGTTCCTCTCGCCGCTTATGTCAGCTCTCTGGTCAGCGAGGGAAGACCTGAGGAAGGTGCCACGAACATTGATGTCCCTCTTTCCCCATGGACGCATGGAGTGAAGGAGGAACTTGGTCATTCGTCTTTAGCCGGTTCACCTCTCCACTTGAACAATGTTCTTCATGTCCCAAATATCCACCAGAATCTTCTTTCCATTTATCGTCTAGTTTGTGATAATGACGTGTTCGTTGAATTTCACCGTCATTTTTTCTGTGTTAAGGACAAGGCCACGAGGAGAATTCTTCTTCACGGTAGGTGTCAGGATGGCCTCTACCCAATACCATATAGTCGCGCCCACCCTCTTCGTCGTCTCGCCAGGCTAGCTCGAGTGTCAAGGTCTCGTCGTCCCAGTGGCATCAACGTCTCGGTCATCCTTCGAATAATGTAGTACACAATATTGTTACGCAACATAAGTTGCCTTATCTTCCGTCAGACAATTCTGTTTCAGTTTGTGATGCTTGTCAGCGTGTCAAGTGTCATCAGTTATCTTATAATTTATCTGAACGTGTGTCAACTATGCCTCTTGAGTTAATTCATTCTGATGTTTGGGGTCCGGCTGTTGCATCTTCTGGCGGTTACAAATACTACGTTAGTTTTATTGATGACTATTCGCGTTTCTGTTGGATATATCTTCTCAAAAACAAGTCAGATGTCAAGCAAGTTTTCTATGCTTTCCAGGCGCATGTTGAGCGCCTTTTGGATGCAAAAATTAGGTGTGTTCAGTCCGATTGGGGTGGTGAGTACCATAGACTGCATCATTACTTTCAGCGCAGCGGTATCTCTCATAGAGTGTCTTGCCCTCACACATCCCAGCAGAACGGTGTTGCAGAACGCAAACACCGACATCTTGTAGAGACCGGCCTGGCTCTCCTTGCACATTCCTCGGTTCCGTTACGGTACTGGGATGAAGCTTTTCTGACCGCGTGCTACCTCATAAACCGCATGCCCACACCTGTTCTCCAAAAGGATACACCTATTCACCGCCTCCTTAAAGTTCCTCCAAACTACGGTTTTCTTCAAACTTTTGGGTGCGCTTGTTGGCCTAGCCTTCGCAAGTATAATGCGCATAAGTTAGATTTTCATTCCAAACTTTGCGTGTTTCTGGGCTACAGTGCCATGCATAAGGGATATAAGTGCTTAGACCGGTCCACGGGACGGATTTACATTTCTCGTGACGTCGTTTTCGACGAGTCTGTTTTCCCTTATGCCACTCCTGGTGTTCAGGTTGATCTTCTACTCTTTATGAGGCCATATCCTTTCCCTCATCAGAAGCGGCTACGAGTGAACATGTGCGCAAATATGACTTATCGTACTTGTCTTCTAATTTTCCTGTGGCAGCAGATGCATCTTCCTCGCAGGGTACAGGAGCTGAGACCGATTCTGTGATCGACGTCCCTCCTGCTCGCATGGCTCCTGTAATTGACGTGCATGGGGGCACAGCTCCCCGCGAGACTGGGCCTATTCTTCAGGCCTCGGACCCTGCTCAGCCTGGTTGCGGCCCATCACCGGCCTCCGCAGCTGAGCCATCATCGGCCTCTACAGCCGAGCCAACTGGGCCGCCGCTTTCGGCCCATCATCAGCAGCAGTTCGCGTCGCCAAATGCTGGGATTACTCCAGCCGCGACGCCATCGATGCTGTCACTGCTCCAGCTCCGACGTCTACTGCTGCTCCTGGCCACACCATGGTCACCCGCCTGCGAGATAATACTCGCCGGGAAAAACAGTTCACGGATGGTACCGTGCGGTACGACGAGCGGCGTCGTGCATTCTTTGCAGCCCCAACTTCGCACCGGGATGCGCTTCGCGAGCCGGCGTGGCGATCAGCTATGGCGGATGAATTCTCTGCCCTCTGTAAAACGGGCACCAGGACCCTGGTTCCTCGACCACCTGGAGTCAAAGTTGTGGGCAGCAAATGGGTGTTCAAGACAAAGCACAAGCCTGATGGTTCTATAGATAAGCACAAAGCGCGCCTGGTTGCCCGTGGTTTCACTCAGCAGCACGGCATTGACTACGGTGACACCTTCAGCCCAGTTGTCAAGCCAGCGACTATTCGTTTGGTTCTCTCGCTTGCCGTATCCCGAGGTTGGACACTTCGCCAGGTTGATGTTAGCAATGCTTTTCTGCATGGGTTCTTGTCTGAGGATGTTTACATGCAGCAACCGCCTGGTTTTGAAGATGATCGCTACCCCTCACATGTTTGTAAGCTGCAGCGTGCTATTTATGGACTTAAGCAGTCTCCTCGAGCGTGGTATGCTCGCTTGAGTTCCCTACTACATGAGTTGGGGTTTGTTTCCTCGAAGGCGGATACGTCCTTATTCATCTTCTCTCAAGGTGACGTGCGCATCTTCATGTTGGTCTACGTTGATGATATTGTTATTGCTGGTTCCAGTCCTGTTGCAGTTGATCGGTTGGTGCGATCTCTCTCCGACGCCTTTCCTATCAAGGATCTTGGTGTGTTGGAATATTTTCTCGGACTTGAAGTGACTTACAATTCTGGGGGCATGGCCTTAACTCAACGTAATATGCACTTGATCTCCTGCATCGTGTTAGTATGGAGAATTGCAAGCCCACTTCCACTCCGTTGTCAACTACGGAGCGTCTTGCTCGTGATACTGGTGCATCTCTGGGTACTGAAGACTCTTTCCGGTATCACAGTGTTGTTGGTGCACTTCAGTACTTGACTCTCACACGTCCAGATATTTCCTTTGCTGTCAACAAGGTGTGTCAGTTCCTCTCTCAGCCTACAGAAGTGCACTAGGAAGCTGTTAAGCGTATTCTACGCTATGTCAAAGGAACTCTGGACACAGGGTTGACTATCCACAAGTCTTCTTCTGTGGGTATCAGCATTTTTACAGATGCAGACTGGGCAGGTTGTCCTGATGATCGTCGGTCCACTGGAGGTTTTGCAGTCTTTGTGGGATCAAACCTTGTCACGTGGAGCTCGAAGAAACAACCCACTGTCTCTAGATCCAGTACAGAGGCAGAGTACAAGGCACTAGCCAATGGAGCTGCTGAAGCTATGTGGGTGGAATCTCTACTCAAGGAACTTGGAGTTTCTCAGCAGCGTGTCCCCATTTTATGGTGTGACAACTTAGGGGCTACCTACCTAACAGCAAATCCGGTGTTTCATGCTCGTACTAAGCACATTGAGATAGACTTCCATTTTGTGCGAGAGCGAGTCACCGCTGGTGCTCTAGAGGTGAGGTTTATCTCTTCAGGTGATCAATTGGCTGATGTGTTTACCAAACCAGCCACACGACAGATGCTAGACCGTTTTAGAACCAATCTAAATCTTGTATGTAATAGTTTAGATTGAGGGGGTGTGTTAGAGTTCGGTCTAGATACGTGGTGTGCTTGTATGCCGCCCGTATTCGAGTTGTACTCGTATTGTACTGTCGTGCAACACCGTATATATAAAGAGATCATCGGGTGCTAGCTTTGCCACACCGAAACCCTAAACTCAATTCCTTGATGTAAGGTCCCTAGGTTTTGAGAAAAATTCTCAAATATAGTGTACTTCGTTCCTATACTCATATAAATATATATTTTCACATATTTGATTATGTTTCCTTATCTCATACAAACACCTCGTACAATTGTTTCCTCCATGAGCATTCTTTAATTTTCGTGCCAAAATTTATACACCCTATAGGAACGTGTAAACTATGCTTCTCTGATAGCAGTTTGGATACAGAATTCGATCAGAGATACACATATTAGTTCAAGCTGATCTCACCGAGATCCAGGCTAACTAGTTCATCCACGGCACTGCCGTTCTTCCTTACTTCCTAGCCAAGTCTCACCTACTGCGTTACGTGCATCAAATAGCTCTCGGGTCACTCATTCTAGTTTACAAGGCTCTTTTGGCCCATCTTTGGCCTGCAAGCCGTGCTGGAGGCCTAGCTGCTTGCTTGGGACGTTCCCTCTTCGCATCTCCATCAGGTTTAGCATCAGTTTTAGGTACAAAGGAGGATAGGTCGTTGACATCCCCCCTTCCTTGAAACGCTGCTTGTCCCCAAGTAGGCGCGAACAGGAAGCTTTGCTCCAACGCCTCCAGATCTTCCCAATTAGCCAACGAGTCCGGGGAGCCACTCCACTAGACCAGGACTTGCACAATTGTTCGATGTCCTTGCTGACGAACACGACGTTGCAACACCTACAGTGGAACCTGAAACACTACATCGGGCGAAGGCAGCTGAGAGATTACCTTTTGTCGTGGACCCAAACAAGGTTTCAGCTACGACACATGGAACACATGATGGATGCGGCTTCATGGTGGCAGCTCCAGCTTATAAGCAACCTTCCCAATGCGCTCAATGACAGTGAAAGGTCTAAAGAACTTGAACGACAACTTGTGTTTTGTTCTGTGCTGCACCGATTTTTAGATGTACGGTTGGAGTTTCAAGAATACCTTGTCCCCAATTGTAAAAGATCTCTCAGTACGCTTCTTATCTACACGACTTCTCATTCTTTTTTGCATCCTGAGGAGTTGCTGCCTGACAGAAGCTTGGATCAACGAGCGTTCGAATAACCACGTATGTACATCAGTTGCAGCAATGCTGTCAGAAGTAGTAACCCCGAAGTAGCGCGGCTGTCGCCCATAAATCACTTCAAAAGAAGACTTCCGTAGAGAAGAACGCCAATTGGTATTATACCAAAATTCACATAGAGCGACCCATTTTGACCACTGTTCAGGATGGGCACTAATAAAACACCTGAGATAACACTTGATAGACTGATTAACCCTCTCCCTTTGGCCATCTGTCTCGGGATGGTACGCAGTACTAAGTCGCAAATCTGTGCTAGTGGAACAAAAAACGGACTGCCAGGATTGAGTCGTAAACACTGGGTCATGATAAGAAAACTAGGGTGAGTGGCATACCATGGAGCTTGTAAATATTGGTGACAAATAGGTCTGTGACCATGCTGGTAGCTAACGTTCCCCACGCTTCTAGCCCAGCCCGTCCCTCGCGTCGCCCGCAGCGGGCGACTCGGGGGAAACTCCAGCGCGCGCCGCCGCCAGCCCCCCGCCAGCCTCCTCTCCTCCGCCGCTGCCGCTGGCTTCGCCGCGGTGGCGGCGGCTCCCGCCTCCACAAAGGTGGTTGGGAGGGATCCCGCGGTGGACGCGCGTGCCGGCCTGCGTCTCGTCTCCGTCGGCTCCGACTGGGCGGCGCTGGGCGACGGTACTCTTGGCGGCCGGCGAGTGGTGGCGGCGATGGGAGGTTCGGTCTGTGGCGGCGGTGACTCCCGGCGTGGCAGGTGACGGCGGTGGCTACCAGGGCCCGATCTGGGCCCAGATGGGCTTGGCGGGCCGCGGCCGTCCGCGGTGGTTTTCCGCCGCGGTGTGCTCTGGTGCTGCCCGAAGCTGCCGTGCAGCTGTGCGTGCGGGGTCTACAGCGCGGCCTCCCTCTGCTCGCGCCTCACGCCGGCGCGGTGGACGCCGGGACGGCGGTCCCGGGTGCGGCGGCTTTTGTTCTTGCTACTACGGGCTATGGGGTGGCCCTGGTGCGCGGTGTGGTGGTGGAAGCTTGGTGTGGACAGCCAGTCTAGCGGGCAGAACAGTGCAGCCGCCGGCGAAAGCACGGCTCGACCTTGGTCGGCTGACGACGGTGATGTCTGTGGGCGTCATCACCTTCCTGAAGGCGTCGTCGAAGGTGGTCTCGTGTTCTTCTCGCATGCTCCAGGGGAAACCCTCGACCCGGTTCTACCGGATCCGGCGGTGGCGGCACTCTGTGCCGTGTTCCCTCTTGAGGGCACCGCTTTGGAGCAGGATTCGGCTGGGGGACCTGTGACTTTGGTAGTGGTGGTTCCTCTCTTGCTCTCCTCTCGGTGTCGTCTCCCCATGGCCACGATGCTCGAGCTTCTACGGAGGGGCTGGAGTCTCTCCTCTGTTGCCGTTAACGGCCGGGCTAGTGTCGGTGAAGATTCCCGGGTGTCGACTCGGCGGCCTGATGCCCTTCGATTATGCTGTTGGCTGTTGTGTAAAGCCTCGGCGACACATGGCCCTTCGTCCGGAGTGGACTCGGCAATGTGCTGCCCTTCGGCTGCTCCAACACCATCGTGGCTGATCTCGGCGGATTGAAGCTTTTCGTCTACGGCGGTGAAGATTCTGGTGCACTGGCGTCCAACGGTAACCGGAAGATGATGAGAGTTGAAGGCCTTCCCTGCGGGGCTGTTGCTTAGTGTCATGTTGTTCTTCTTCCTTGTTGTATCTCTTGCTTTCCTTTCTTGTTTCAGTCTGTAACTCCCTGTAATCCAAACCGGCATTTGTCCCGGATTCGTCTTAATATAATGAGGCAGCGCTGGCTGACTTCCGTCAAAAACCATGCTGGTAGCTAGTGTAGGGGTGCTTCAACGACGTAAAACGGGCATATTAATTTGGAGAACTTATCAACCACAACCAACAAGTAGTTATAACCAGAAGAGGGTGGGGGCCGTCGATGAAGTTCATCGTCACCATCTCCCAGGGGCCCGACGGTACTGGCAATGGTCGAAGAATACCAGCTGGAAATGTGCGCTCCGGCGCCTGCTGGCACACATGGCATTGGCGGACAAACTGTTTCACCGCCGCCTTCATTCCAGGCCACTTGAATAGGCTATGCAATCGTCTATACAAAACAGGGAAACCTGAATGTCCGCCAACCGGGCTACTGCGGAAGGCGCCCATGATGGTTTGCTGCAATTGCAAATCCTTTCCCACCAATATGCGGTTGTCATAACGCTGCAATCCATTACGCAATGTGAAGTGAGTCTCCAACAAGGTATCGAAAGTCAATTTCTGCAACAGACGTTGTGCGTGTTCATCTACAGAGTAGTTGTCAGTAATTTTGTCGAGCCAACTCGGTGGAACTTTGGAAATAGAGATAATTTCCGACGAAGATGGTGGCTTGCGAGATAAAGCATCAGCAACGTCATTGTGGATGCCCTTCTTGTACACCAATTTACATTGTAAACCCATCAATTTTGTCAACGCCTTCTACTACCAGTCAGTGTGCAGCCGTTGGTCTGTCAGGTGGGTGAGGCTCTTGTGGTTCGTGTGTATTATGAACTCAGCCATTTGAAGGTAAGGTCTCCATTGCTACATGGCGAGAAGGATGGCCAAGTATTCCTTTTCATACATCGAGAGTCCCCTGTTGCGTGGAGTCGTGGACCCAGAGCTCAGCTGACGTAAGCGAGCGGATGGCCACGCTGAGATATGACAGCGCCAATGTCGTGATCACACACGCTAGTCTCAATTGTGATTTGGCAATAGAAATCTGGCAGAGCGAGGACTGGCCCAGTGATCAACGACTGTTTCAGTGTTTGGAAAGCCTCCTCTGTCGTGGAGGGTTCATATGAATAATGCTCCTTTCTTCAGGAGTGCAGTAAGTGGCACGCTAATCAGGGCATACGGGGCAATGAACTTATGGTAGTAGCCCGTGATTCCCAGATAAGCACGTAACTCGTTTAGATTTGTCCGTCTTGGCCACGAACGAATGGATTCAATTTTTGATACGTCGGTGGAGACACCCGCAGCTGATATCACATGGCCCAAGCAAGCAATTTTTTCTTGAGTAAATGGACATTTAGATAATTTCACTTGCCATTTGTCCTTGCGCAGAATTTCCAACATTGTCCTCAAGTGCTCCAAGTGCTCTTCATACGACGATTTGTAGATTAGGATGTCGTCAAAGAAAACAAGTGCGTATTTCCTCAGCACTGGTGCTAGAGAGGAGTTCATTGCACACTGGAAGGTAGCTGACGCGCCTGTTAGTCCGAAGGCCATCACCTTGAATTCATTATGCCCTTCATGAGTTTGAACACCGTTTTAAATTCCTCTCCAGGCATGAGTCTGATCTAGTGATAACCAGCTCGGAGATCCAATTTGGAAAACCATTTTGCGCCGGCGAACTCATCGAGGAGCTCACTATCAGTGCATTTAGATGACTAAAATCAATCACTGGTCTCCAGGTTTTGTCAGATTTTTGCACCATTATCACAGGTGAAGCAACCATCATCACAGGTTTTTGTCAGGTTTATAACTTTAAACTTACGAATACGTTGGGAAATATTGCATGCCCAACCAAGGACGATGGTTGTATCAACCGAGGGCCACGATGCTGTAAGCGGTGATCGCCGGTGCTGCGACGAGCTTCGTCCTTGACGATACAGCGATGCATTTGCTGCCCGAGCGTGTTGGAGACGAGAAGAAGCAAGGTTCTTTTCATCCTCCTTCCTCCGAATCAGTTGGGACAGCTAGGGTCCACCCACATAGTATAGTAGGGAGAAAAAAACGACTTCTTAGATCAGGGAGACCTTCTATAGCTGCTGTAAAAGGATTATTGGGGACGGCAGGAAAACTCGTTTCTGGGAAGATTCATGGGTTGGTTCGAAGCCTCTGTGTCAAAGCTTTCCTAGGCTTTATAACATCTGCTATACTCATAATGTTACTGTTAATAAAGTAATTGGGAGTAATTTTGACTGTTTAAAGTTTAGAAGGTTTTTCCGTGAGGAGACCAAAGAGTTATGGTGTAAACTTGTAGATACGTGTGCTCATGTGAGGTTAACTGATTCACCAGATAGGGGTGAGCTGGTTGTTAACTAAGTCTGGGTTTTTTTTCTGTAAAGTCTTTATATGCTTTTATTTCTGCAAAAAGAGTGTCCTTTCCTTATAGAAAAATGTGGAATCTCAGACTTCCTCTGAGAATCAAAGTCTTTTGTTGGCTGCTGATCAGAGACAAAATTCCGACCAAAGAAAATTTGAAGAAAAGAGGGTGGAAGAAAGTAGAACGATATGATAATCACGAAACTACAGAGCATTTGTTCTTCTCCTGCCCGCTAGCTAAATACATCTGGACGGTGGTGAGTATTGCCTTAGGGGCTGGGCAAGCTCCTGAAAGTTTCTTGGATTTTTATAATAGATGGTTAACTGGTTTTGTTGGTAGAGATAGAACTGCTGTTATGTTAGGTGCAGTAGCTGTGTTTTGGTCTATATGGAAAACAAGGAATAAATCCTGTTTTCAACATATCAGACCGAAAGAGCCTACTAACGTGATTTTACTTATGTGCAATTTTCTACATGTGTGGGCGAAACTTCAGAAAAGAGGTCTTCAAGACATATTGCGGCAGGGAGCTGACCTAATAATAAAAGTGGCAAAGGAGATCTTCGGGAAGAGCCATGGATGGGATCCGATGTCTCGCAGAATTGGATCATGATCAAAAATGGCGTTTCAGAGAGTCTCCTGTCAAGCGGCTACTTTCCTTTGTTTTGGTTAGCTTCTGTTGACAGCTATGTAAGAAAGACGATGTAATAGCTGGTCGAGAGCTTCTGAAGTCTGCACTAGATGTTATGTTTTTGTCAGTCTTTCGTTGTTGGTAGTTTGGGTTCTGGTGGGCGGAGGTTGGTTGGCCCATGCCTGTCCATGTTCTGTGTCAGGTTTGTAATGAACCCATTTTTGGGATGCTCTGTTCCAATTTCAATGAAATTGGGATTCCCTTCGGGGGTCCTTCAAGTCTAAAAAAAACGACTTCTTTTCCCCCATTTTTGCGCGTCAGAAAGACGGAGACTTCGAGTAGGCCGTGATTTAGAACACCCTGAGGCCGGCGAGCGAACACCCCGAGGCGTCCCACCAGGGCACCAGGCCACCTGTCAGTCAACACCGTCTCTCTCTGCTTTCACCGATCTTCTTTTCGTCGGCTCCCCCTTTCCCGCTGGTAGCACGCGTTCGTTCCCCAAACGCGCAAAGAAACTTCCCCTCTCGTCTTCCTCGCCGCCGGCGCACTCAGAGGCGGAGGGTCTTCTAAGCAAAACAAACTCCGGAAAAATGGAGCCGTTCCCTGCTACTAGTGCTTCTCGAGCTTGCCGTATTCCTATGCTGCTCCTCCTCTTCGTCGCGCTGTCGGCGCTGGCCCCCGGCCGCGCGGCCGCACCGGCGTCTTTGAGGTGCGCCGCAAGTTCCCGCGCCATGGCGGCAGAGGCGCCGGCGGGGACGAGCACCTGGCGCGCCTCCGGGAGCACGACGGTCGCCGCCACGGCGGCCGCCTCCTCGCCGCCGTTGACTTGCCCCTCGGCGGCAACGGACTCCCCACCGTGACAGGGTAAGAAGGTTTTCTTTGCTCGCCAACTCTCTGGGCGTCTGATTGATTGAGGTTGGGTGGAGCAAAGCGCAGGCTCTACTTCACGGAGATTGGGATCGGCTCGCCGGCCAAGAGCTACTACGTGCAGGTGGACACCGGCAGCGACATACTCTGGGTCAACTGCATCTCCTGCGACACCTGCCCCCGCAAGAGCGGCCTCGGGGTATGTATTCATTCACTCACCCCGACTCCATCTCTTACGCCAGTTGCTCCGCGGATTGGGTTCTTGTTTCAGTGCGCTTGCGTTACATCTTCTTCTTGATGGATGACCGGCCGTCGTGGCTTGCAGATTGAGCTCCAGCTTTACGACCCGGCGGCATCGGGGAACAGCAGCGCCGTGACGTGCGGCCAGGAGTTCTGCACGGCTTCAAACGGCGGCGTCATCCCCTCCTGCCCCGGCCCCGACACGCCCTGTCAGTACACCATCACGTACGGAGACGGAAGCTCCACCACTGGCTTCTTTGTCACGGACCTCTTACAGTACAACCAGGTGTCTGGCGATGGCCAAACCGGCTTGGCCAATACAAGCATCACGTTTGGGTGCCTTCTCTAGAAACCAGTTTGTACTGCTGTTCTTTTGGCAGCGAGCTGGAAGAAGCTGATGATGATTCTGTGCCTTTTTTGTGTGTAGGTGTGGTGCCAAGATTGGTGGGGATTTGGGGTCGTCAGACCAGGCTCTTGACGGGATTCTTGGATTTGGCCAATCCAATTCATCCATGCTGTCACAGCTCGCGTCTGCAGGAAAAGTCACCAAGATCTTCTCACATTGCTTGGACACCGTAAATGGTGGGGGCATTTTTGCTATTGGGAATGTCGTGCAGCCCAAAGTGAAGACGACGCCGTTGGTGCCAGACATGTATGTCATTTTATTAGTGCTCCATGTTTACTTGCTTCAGACCTATCTTCATCCATCTAGACCTTCTTCACCATTCTGTTTAATTTCATTCATTCAGTTTTAGAAAGTCTAGCATACGGTTCTACTCCTTGATGAGGCAGAAACATGTGTTACCATGTGTCGTGCTTGTTCCATCGATTTCTCTCTCTGCAGTATGTGTCAAAAGCCAACATTGCTTTCCTAATTTAGAAAAGCCAGTCAAGATTTAGGTACAAGCTAATGAAGGCTTTAAGATCTAGCTGATGGTACGTACTAGTGACTTATCCAACTCAGCATTGAGAGCTTTCAGTGAGTGCCTCCAAATTCTGATTGTTGGTCGCACAACCTTTCCGGAAACCGAATCAACTCCAGATTGTTGGATCATAAACACATTCCGAGTCCCGGGGTAGAACTTTAGAGGTCCGGTTTCTAACACGGTACATCAGATACTTGGTTGAGTCTCCATGTCGGAAACTCCTATAATTTCATGTGTCCTCAGTTAGTTTATTTGGTATTGTAATTGGGTCCTACTACTAACTGTAAGTCAAATAAAATGTTCCTTTAGCTATTTTTATAGCAAAGGATGTTGCTCTCCAGCCTCTGCACCTATTGATGCATGAAACCATCTTTACTGAGAAGTTTTAATCCTTCAGAAGATGAACTAAATGCCCAACCAAAGAGCTAGAACAACCGCAATAGCTGTTTAATTATATCCATCGCAGTTCAGCCCTAGGCATAATTCTGTAGTAGGAGTCTAGGCATCATTATCCTTAGACATAATTTAGGAGTATAGTAGTCAAGGGCAAATCATTTGTGTCGTAATATAATATTTTGAAAACATACATTCAGTGCTATAATACGCATGTAAAGCATACGTTTTCCTGTAGAAGTCATCACAATGTTTTATTTGTGACACCTTATGAAAACTTACTTTGTAGGCCGCATTACAATGTCAACTTGAAAGCAATTGATGTTGGTGGTGCTACGCTAAAGCTCCCGACAAATATTTTTGACAATAGTCAAAGTAAAGGTACCATCATTGACAGTGGAACAACATTGGCGTATCTTCCAGAGGTAGTTTATAAGGCTATACAGTCAGAGGTATGCAAAGCTTCTTCATTGACTAATTCTTGCAATGGAGAGCTGGATGTGCTAATTGTTATATCCTCTTGACCATTTGTAGGTATTTGCTCAGTATGTAAACATGCCCTTGATAAATGTTGAAAATTTCGTTTGTTTCAAGTATTCTGGAAGGTATGCTCATGAAGTTCACATTAGAGGGTAGATATTGATACTAGCTTTCCATTCAACACGAAGAGATTATGTCCTTATGTGGTCTCTTTTTCTACTAAACAAGAGTAGACTAGGCCGAATGGGCTATAATAAGTAAAATGAAGATTGTTATTTCGGTTTCTGTTATCAAATGTGTCTAACTCTTTCTCCCAAATCTTTTGCAGTGTAGATGATGGATTCCTGTAATCACCTTTCACTTTGAGGGAGACCTTCCACTGCATGTTTATCCACATGACTATCTTTTTCAAAATGGGGTAATAATCCATTTCTCTTGTCTTCTTGTTTCTAGGAAACATATAACTAGCAACATTGCATCTACAATTTTGGCACACAACTCAATTGTTCTCATGCTTTACTTATGGTGTCCATTTACTATATCTTGTGTTATGTAAGGCATGGGAGGATCCAGTGCTTTTGCCACATATATAATAGTTCATATAAATACTGTATATTCAGTTTGGTCTTGTCTAACATCTCAACAAAGAACAAACACTACACTATCTTTATCAAAACAATTTGGTATAGGCTACACGTTAGGAACAGGAGTGTCCATTCTGTTTTGAAAGGATAACTGGCAGGGCACTCTCATGGCTGAATGTTTTCCACCTTTATTTTCCTTTGCATTGGATCCGGACATCACTGTCCATGCTTTGCTTCCTTCTAGAAACCTTGAGGATCTGCCCCCTTTTTGTCAATCCTCTTTCTGCCAAAGCTTTCCAAGAGCTATATTCAGGGGCGGCGCCAGGAACTGAAGCCTGGGTATGCATCCCCAAAAAAAAAATCTCTAAATGTAATAAATGAACGAGGATCTAGAGCAAAATCAAGAAATTCTCAAATTGGGGATGAGCGAGGCCGCACCTTTTGCTTCGGTGCCGCTGAGCGGGGACGAAGAGGCGGGGCGGGCGGCCAGGGCGCGGGGCCGGGCGCCGCCGTCGCGGGGGGCGGGGCGGGCGGCCGGGCGCCGCCGTCGCGGGGGGGCGGGGCGCCGACGTCAGGGTCGCCGGCGCAGGGAGCGGTTGACATCGGCAGTTCGGCACTCGGCGGTGGCGGCGCTGCGTGTGCGTCTCGAGGAACAGGGGGCGAGGCTGCGAGCGAGGCTGGAGCGAACGATCTGGAGACTGGAGCGAACGAGTCAACGAGACGTGCGTGCTGGTCTGCTGGACTGCTGGGCTTGGGCGTGTTTGCTCCTTAGTGGGCTGGGCTGACATATACTTATTTGTTTTTCGCCAAAAACATGGGTATGCATTGGCATACAGGTGCATACACCTGCCGCCGCCCCTGGCTATATTAGGTTTTGGACATCCTTTTGAAACTGAATGATGATGGAAATGCTCGGCCTGAGCTAGACCAATGAGGTTCTCTCGGCAGGCTGGAAGATACTCATCTGCTGGGTTATATGAACTCATGTTTGATGGCCTCAGTGTTTCCTCTCGTTTTAAGAAGCTCTTGAGAAGCAAAAAATCTGTCGAGACAAAACGATTTTTATCTGGCTTTTGTTGGTTGATTGCCTTAATAAGAGATATATGATGGGAAGGCGGCATTGGCATCTTGATTTAGGTGTGAACTGTGAAAGGAGAGCACACTTATTCTTCAATTGCCCTTTTGCCAGGAGATGTTGGAACGATGTGAGAATTATTGGACACCAAATTTTGATGTTTAACAGATGTTTATCTCAGCCAAGGCGTCCTCCTTGGGCCCATGTTTTGTCGAGGTAGCGAGTCGCGTTTTCTAGAACATTTCAAAGCAATGGAATGGGCTTATCTTTGAACACAAGGCACCTTCTCTTGCTAGCTGGCATATTCTCTTTAGAAGGGACATTCGGTTAATTGGGCACCGTGTTAACGCCCAAAAGCAACAATTCTGGTTGATTGGTTTGCCTCTCTTTCTTGGTGTTGAGGATTTGTCATAGTACTTTTTATGTTCTGTAAATATGTCACCCTCTGTACATATTGTGAACCTTTTAAATATAATGAAAATCACACAGTAGGTGTCTCCCTGTCAAAAAAAAAAATCCTTGCCTTTTGAACTGAATTCAATTTCAGAAGGTGGTTAAATTATTAGGACCGTGGAATTTATTAACCAAATATTTTTGGATGGCTTAAACTTTTGACCAAGTGTTATGTGTCTCAGATAGCATATTTCTCTACTAGATTTTAATATTTGAGAACTGGATGAGTACATTCTGCATGTTTGTGATGGGCTTGCGGTGCATTTTCCTGTGCAACTCAGAGTCAAGACATTGAAGTAGTGGAACAAATTTGAAACTTGTTTTGTTAGGATATATTGCTTATAAATATTGAATTCTAGAAGTTCATTAAGACATTGTTTCAGCATCTATGTTTCAGTCCCTCTATTTGGTGCACGATACAGAATCTGGGATGACCTGAACCCCCAGTAATTTCCAGAAGCTTCAGTTTAATTTAAATTTTTAATCAATCTTGATGTCTCCTAAACCACTGTGATGCCTCTTCTGGCCTGGTTACTATTTATAGTAATGAAGGTTGGCAAATTTTTGGAGTTTGCTTAGTTGTGCAACTCGATAACCCTTATTTCTATTATATGGCTATAAGTTGCTACTTTCGTGTGTATTTTCCTGTAAGATGTGTTACCATGCCAAGTTAGTTAAGCGACTGTCATAGTACATATTTCGTACCTGAATATACATTCCTGCTATGCAGAACGATTTGTACTGTATGGGGTTCCAGAGCGGGGATTGCAAACCAAGGATGGGAAAGATATGGTGCTTTTGGGAGGTATGCGTTACTTTGAACTACTGTATTAATGTATATAAGTTTTCTTGTGTTGCTGCTCCTGATGTTCGCCTTCTTACTTTCAGATATAGCTTTTTCAAATAAACTCGTTGTCTACGATTTAGAGAATCAAGTAATTGGATGGGCTGATTACAACTGTAAGTTTCTAGTGCTTTTTCCTTGAAAATAAACTTACTAATATAATTAATCAGAGACCATGTCGCACCACGAGAATGTTGATGCAGAAAAGATTTCTCTCCATCATATGGCAACAATAGTTCATTTTGAACATGATCCTTTTGGTTTCAGGCTCCTCTAGCATTAAAATCAAGGACGACAAGACTGGATCAGTATACACTGTGGATGCACATGATATCTCCTCTGGATGGAGATTTCAGTGGCACAAGTCCTTGTTTTCGTTGTTCGTAACGACTATGTGTAGCTATATAATGTTTTAACACGCTTTGGACTCTTGGAACTCTATGTGCCTGTAACAATTTTTTTCTATTCTTACGAAGAAAAGAAAAGGATAGTGGCTAGACCGTATACACATAGGGAAAGGAAATACACCGACTACCATCTAAGGTTTGGTCAACTGATTGTAACGTGAATAATACTTATGGAAGTGTCTGCCTAGGGGCTTTCTGCTGATAGCATCTGTAATGTCTTCGATGTTCTGATAGTTGGAGAAAATTTACTTTTCATCAGCGATGCCATTCATTTTGATTGATCTCTACGTATACAAGAGTTGTGCTGCCCGTGATAGTCGAACGTAAAAGAGTTATTTTTTCGGCTGCTTTAAGCGACGGGCATGGGCAAAAGTGATAAGACACTAGCGGCCACCACGGCCGCGCTCCATGACATCTACCAAAACAATGCTCCTAAGAGCATCTCTAGCAAGACCTCTCAGAACCTCAAAATAACCGCCGGATAAGGTTTCAGAACCTAAAAACGCAAAGAACAGAAACCTTAAAACGTGCCGACCCATAAACCATTTTGAGGGGGGCCGTGAATTTCCCCATCCAAACCTTATACTTCCTGTTTTTGCGACCGAATTTAATGTGGCTAGTATCCCACGCGAGGCGTTGGCGGGCTGAACATTCAGCACCCGCGGGTGACCTTCGGCCGTGGAACTCACCGGAATTTCGCCGGAATCCCGCCAACTTCCGCCTCACCGCCCAGATTTCGGCATGCGTGACAGGCGCGGCGACCAGCGGCGCCGCCGGCCAACCGGCGGTCGTTCTTCGTCCCCTCGTTGACATGGCAGCGGCCGGGAGATGGCCGGCGCGGGACGGGAGGTGCGGGCGAGAGACTGAGGCGCAGACAGGAGGCACGGGCGGTCGGGTGTGCGTGGCGGTCGGCCGACGCGGGTAGAGGGAGCAGGAGGCGGGTAGGCGCAGGCCGGCATGGTCCGATGTAGGCGGAGGTAGCAGGGCCGCAGCTAGCTCGATCGACCGATTCCCAGCTAGCTCCCACGCGGGACTGGGCACGGGCGGTCTGGCTAGCTAGCTCAGCTAGCTCCCACGCGGGAGTGGATTGATCGATTCCTAGATAGTTAACTAGCTTCCTGTCTGATTTGAGCAGGTCAACGCGGCCACGGAGCAGAGGAAGAAGAAGACGTGGGAAAATGATACTGCGAATATTCCGTTTTACAGGTTGGTTTTGAGGTTTTTGTTCTACCGCGCTTCGTTTTGGGACTAAAAAATGCGAGCTTCGCGAACCGCAAACCTGTTTTAAACTTGTTTTAAGGTTTCGCATTTTGAGGGTTTTGCTAGAAATGATCTAAGAGGGAGAACAACACCGTCTAATCTGTAAGATCCAGATCTGGTTTTTCCGAAATACATGTGTGTTGCAACAGGAGGAAAAAAAGGTAACGTGGAGACACAAAATTCTTGTTGGTATAGTCGTGGCGTGTGGCGAGAATGAGACTCAACATAAACGATGGCCACATAGTATTCCGAGCCATGAGACTGTACAACACATGAAGGAAAAAAGAGACAATTCTAAAGATTAGGTATTAGCATGGGAATTGCTCCACTTCTTTTTTAGTGTACTGGTTCAGATTAACATAGCAGCAAACTTAAAGCTGTTCCAAGCCACTTGACTTCAGCAGAACCGATCAAGCACACACCATTCTAGGCAGAGACTTTGAGTTGCCGGCGTGTTCACGTCTCGCCTCCAAATAACCAGCTCTCCTTTCTCATTCTGGTGGAGCACTTCGTCCTCAGTGTCATCAAAATCACAGACACAAGACCGGCGGGACGGACGGTCCTCATCTTTGAAGTCTGAGAAATAGCCTATCTGCAACACCTTCCGGTGAGACGGGGGAAGCGATTCGATCCGCTTGACGTTGCCTTGAACAGTTGGAACCGCATAGCCTTCTTTTCCTCATCTCGATATACCTTGTCGAACTTCTTGATCCAATCCTCAAACCTCGCCTTCATTTCCTACTCGCGAGCAGCTGATTCATCATCATCAGCATCAAGGCCTTTCTTGAAATACGCCAATGCTCCACCACCAAACAACGCAGCCACGGCCACACCAACAGCAGAGTGGAGAGAGCGTGCGGGAGCCGTCCTTGGGGTCGCGTGTGGCGAGAACCTCCATGCGAGGAGGGAACCGACAACCTGTGCCCGCCGGAACATGATTGCCTCCTCCTCCTCCTCAAATTACTTTTCCCTTGTCGCCGCCGCCGCCGCGGCCTCGCCTCGCCTTGATTCGATTATACGGTTTCGATGCCGATGGGCACGGGAGACAATTTATCGACGGAAGTACCAACTGCTTCTCACTTTTCTGTTTTCTTGCTTCCTGAGGGTGTTTCTGTAAAGTACCTCAGGATGTCCACGGAACAAGAGTACGGTGTTTTGTCCCCCGGCATACATGTAGCCCGATTTTCTGACAATTCAAAATCTAGAATTTTAAGTTTCAAAAAGTTCTGAATTTTTTTAAACGTAAATAATGACCATTTCTACCCGTGTGCAAAAAAAAAAGTGAAACAATATGTACTTTATTCTGTGTAAAAATGACAAATTTCTATATCTGGGTGATAATTTAAAATCTCTTAAAATTGTGGGATTTATCATTTTTATGTGGGGCGAAATACAAACTATTTCTAGTTGAAACTTTGCATAAGCATAGATCAAGCCATTGTCAACATCTATTATTTTTCCCGGAATTTTTTGAAACTTTATATGGTGATTTAAAAATAAATCAAAACCCAAGATACAAAGAGACTTTTCGACATAACACTTTCTATAGGCTAAACTCTCGAGTCAACACAAAATTTAATGCTGGTGGCATACTCGTATAGTCATGTATGCAGATGCAACTGCCTTATGACAATATGTATACACGTTCTCCAAAAACATATATATGAATGGTACTTCTAGGTGTGTTTGGTTGCTTGCATGATTTTTGCCCTTCTGTATTTGTGGCTCAGCTGGGTCTGGCTGAGTAGAAACACGACCTGAGCCAGTTTTTGCATTACTCGTTTGGTTGCCTAAATCTGATTTTTCTTTTATAGGCATTTTTGAAATATGTTTGTGTTTGGTTACTTACATTGCACCACTGTGTAACAAGTTCGTCTAGTTGACAGCTCATGAGACCGGCGAGAAAGATAACACAGTGGCGCAACGGCAGGAGGTGGCGAAGGTCGCGGCATGATCTGCACCGACGCCGATGAAGTTTGGAGCTCCAGCAAACACAACCACACCGTGAACTGATTTTAACAAGCAGATTGTAGAACATACACCTGTAGTACAAGATCTATTCATATATGTCCGCCGAAACAAATAAATTACCACACAAAAATTGTGCGAAACAGCGAGATCGATCTATTCGTGAAAGGAAATTTTAAACGGTTCACCGAGTGCGATAAATTTGACAAAATTCGTCTAAAAATGGTGTAAACTTCGGTCCAAAATTAAGAAGCTAAAGTCCACGAAACTCGAAAACAATCACATGAACAGAACCTACATGTCGGCGCAGACATATTTCATATACAAATTATTTCAAATCAAAATATATTTGTGTGATAAAGGCAGCTGCTTGTGCTGCTCTTTTGCATGCCTAGCTATGCTATCGTGCTATGAGGAGCGCGGGTGGGGCTGACTCTGGTTTAAGGATCTTGCTAGGCCTGGTTGAGCTCTTAGGAAGTTCAATAGCAGCTATGCCCTGTGGCGGCGTTATCGTCATTCCATTACAATATCATCAAGAACAAGAGAAAGAACTAATATCCTGTTTGGGGATTTCGTTGTATGGTTTTCGTCTGTTCCTCCGGTAAATAAACCGGACACCCTTCTTCGTAATTAATATACTCTTCTTAATTAATGGATAAGACAAAAAAATTGTCTTCATTAAAAAAACTTCCAAGCAAACAGACCAGCTAGCATAAAACATCAGTACCTGCTTTCACAGTGCCTAAAACCATGCAATTGCTCCATCTGTAACGCTATGTTACTCCAACTTGTGGTGTGTCATCCAACAATATGTGAAGAGCAGTATTTCCCGAAAAGGCCATCAGGTTATAGAAAGCAGCGAGTTAAGCTGGGGCGCCACAGCGACCAGCTGGCACTAGTCAGACACACTATCATTTTTAACACGCCATAGAACTTGGACATGTCCCATGAAGTTCATTGTGTTACTTCCAGTTGAACATTGATATAGCTGCTAGCTGCTAGGACTCTTCAAATAAACATATTGATTTTGTTTTGTTATAAATGATAGGTAATAAAACGAAGAAGAAAGTGGAAGATCAAACCAACGGGGACACGAGATTTAACGTGAAAAACCCTTCCAACAATGGAAGAGAAAAAACCACTCGCGCCAGCCAGCAAATCTTCACTATGATCCGATGAGGTTACAAACGCCGGGAATTTACAGTTTGCGACTTATCCCAACCGGCGGCTTACAAGAAGTATTTATGGTGGTAAAAACCTAAATCGGCTGCAATCGACACTACGGCCCAAGCCTCCGACGGGCCTCCACTTCGCTTCAAAGTTAGCATTTATCTTTATATATGAATTTTGATCACATCAAAATAATACTCCACTTTGAGATAAATTCCATCTTGTAGCATGAACGAGAACCTTCACCCTGAAACAAAAAAGAAAACACATTCGGCGTCAAATAGCCTCTTAGACTAAACAGTGATACCAACTAAGTCCGAACAAACCTCGAACTTAGTAACAGTCTGGCTTTGTCATCATATCAGCATGATTATCATGAGTGATTATCTTGCATATCTTCAGATTACCTTGTGCAACAACATCACGCACATAATGGTATTTAACGTCAATGTGCTTTGTTCTCTCATGAAACATCTGATACTTAGTAAGGTAAATAGCATTATGACTGTCACAAAACAGGTTAATGTAAGTATCATCTTCACAAAGCTCAGCAAACAAATCTTTCAGCCAAACCGATTTACATGGTTCAGCATAGCCATGTACTCTGCATCAGTGGTAGATTGGGTAACAGCGGTTTGCAACGTTGCCCTCCAACTCACTGCACAACCACCAAGCGTGAACACATAACCTGTGAGGGACCTCCTCTTATTCAAATCGGTAGCAAAATCTGAATCCACATAGCTAGCGAGTCCCTTATCAGTCTTGCCAAACTTCAGACAAGCATTGGATGTGCCACAAAGGTATCTGAAAATCCACTGAACAGCCTTCCAATGTTCTTTACAGGATTAGCCATGTACTCCCTCCGTGCATGAATATAAGAAGTTTTAACTATCCAACATGTTGTCTAGATACATACTAATATGAGTGTACATACACACTAAAATATGTTTACATACATCTAGATACATGTGAATGTGGACAAATACTAAAACATCTTATATTAAAATGCGGAGGAAGTATCTACTAACCAAACTCATAGCATATCCAATGGCGCCGTTGTATTGTCACCCTGGTGGCATATGTCCTTGATCTATGCGAAAGCAGATAGAACTCCTCATCCTTGCTGAAAACTTGAAAGATTTTTGTCGTTGCCTTTAATCATGTCAACTCACTGATGAACATGTTACTTGCCAACATTGTTCATATCCACACTTGTTTGACCACATGTCAAGCCACCAGTGTCATGATTTATCGCCGTGTTCATCAACAGTCACGCCAAGTCTCATGGGCCGTGAACCCACACCACCTCAAGCTCAGTGTAGAACAACACCAACCATACCTGACCGATGCCAAGCATGTATCCCTCACACCACTAAGCTCCTGTCCGAACATCGTGTCACTCGATCTGCTGAATTAAGCTTCCACTCTCTAAGCTATTACGCCGTAGCCCCTCCATCAGTTGAGTGTAATCTTATATTACAAACCAGCTCCACATTCAACATGGAGTCTCCATGTATATGTACATACTAGCTCGCACCCGTCGACTCCAAACTATCCTTGTGCATATTGTTGAGTCAACACCACGCCATCGCATCTCCAAGCGCGCATAACTATGCGCCGCATGTTGGCACGTCACCGAATTTAAGCTCCATCAACATCAAGTTTCTACGTCGTTGTTGCCGTTCTGACTGTTATCTTCTGTCCAACCAACCTCTTCTAAATTCGCCAGTACAATATCAGATCTGAGCTTGCTTGGCGTGTTATTTTTTATACCTACAATATTTCTCCCCCTTCTAATGTCACCAATATGTTCGTTAATTGGTTGAATGGGGTTGGTAAAAAGACCAAAGCTAGGATTCGTATAGGCGTTTCAGCTATCTGTTGGTCTCTTTGGAATTGTAAGAACAATTTGGTTTTTAACCGAAAGGAAAATTTTCATGTTTTACAGGTTATTCATATGGCGACGCACTGGATCCAGCTATGGGCTTTCCTGCTACCTTCGGACCAGCGGGAACTTATGGTTGCTGGATGCTCAAGACTCCTGTTGGTGGCACAGGATTTTTTCTCCTGGCATACATGGCAACATATTAGTAGACTTTTGTAGTTGCTGTTTTGTGGCTGCGTTCGGTTGAGCTTCGTCTCAGTTTCTAGGTGATTCGTGAGATGTAAACTTTAAATACTTGTGGATTTGGAATTTGTAGTAAATGACCGTGTGCATCACTCGATGCAGAGGCCGGGATACCCTTTTCTAAAAAAAAATCAGATCCGAGCAGAACTTGTCTGATTGCACAATACAATTAAGGCTCCACGACAGGCCGCTCGAGTTGTTGTGTGCACACTCCAAGCCCTTTCAGCAAATGTGATATTGTGATCCACCAGAAATAATCGTCGCGCACAGCTGCCACGTGCAATTTGTTTTTTTATTGTCTCCAGTTGCTTGTACCTCGTCCTCATGTGCGTACGTACTAGGACTTCCATTTTCTCTCTCAACCAAATGACCAATCTCTCGTGCACATTGTACATTGGCTTATATCTCCTCGCTCTACATTTGTTTTTTGAGAAGCCTTGGCCTACATCTGCATGCATCGTAACCTGTCAGCTAGTTACCTCGGCCGCGCTGGGCCACCAGCAGCAAACGACTTCATGCTCAGCACTACCGCGGGTGACCTGGCCCAGGCCACAGATGGGTCTTGCGTCACACTTAGAGCATCTCTAGCAGAGCCCGCAAAACGCGAAATCTCAAAACAGGTTTACGGTTCGCGAAAAACGTGTTTTGAGGGCTGAAAACCACCCGGACAGAACAGAGACGGTAAACGCAAACCGTAAAAAAGAATATTCCCGAATATTCATCTCTCTCTTCTTTTCTACTTTTTCCCCATCTTCTTCCTCCCGTGAGGCCTTGTTCATACTGGTACAGACACATGGATCGATCAATCCATTCATTGATGGGAGTAGCTACCTCGTACTAGTATGGATCGATGGAGCGGCTGGTCACTCGCCGCCCACGCCCGCACCGACGGGCCTGCAGGCAGGGACCTTGGTCGCCTGCGAACTCGCGACCAGCGGTAGCCCAAGCTCGATTCGATCGAATCGAACGACAGCAGCGACGCCGGCGCGGACGGAGCCGCCGCCGCTCGTTGCTCCTCGCCGGACCGACGCGGTCCTCCCGGGGGCGCCGCAGCCGACGGTCGCCTCCGCTCCTCGCTGGGGCTGACGCGGTCCTCGCCGGCGCCGCCGCTGCCAGTCCTCGCGTGCTCCACCGCCGGTTTACCTCGACGTCCGGCAGGCCGGCGGCGCAGCAGCTGCCAGTGTCCTTTTGCACACGATTCCGGCGAAATTCCGGCGAGTTCCACGGTGGAAGGTTCACCGGTGGAAGGCCCTTGTCCTGCGCTGCCCGCTTGGGCCAGACCTGCACCGACGCCTGATGTGCGGACTCATCCGAGCAGGTTTTGCTGACTTCTCATGTGAGAATGAGAGTAAAAGATTTTTTTTTTTGAACTCATGGAAAAGATGAAGTCACATGAATTGGTGGAAATTCTGGTTACTCTGTGTGCTATTTGGTATACTCGAAGGAAGGCCATTCAGGAGGGCATTTTCAGATCCCTCTCTCGACTACATGTTTCATTGAGAATTTCTTGAGTGATTTTCGTTTCCAGAAAGAGAAAAGGTAAAATCAACAAACAAAAAGTCGATAATTACATCATCTAGGTGGATCACCCTCCACCTGGCAGTGTTAAAATTAACACAGATGCTGCTCTGGGCAGCTCTGATGGTAAGGCGACGGCAGCAGCTATCGCAAGAGATGTAGAGGGAAAAAATTTAGATGTGTCGTGCCTCGTTCCTCGTGTCTGAAGGTATCACATATCCCAAAGTGATGAAATCTTTGTCTGGAGGGAAGCCATCGCCCTAGATGATGTCTTGTGCATCAAGAAAGTTCCATGTCGCTGGCGATTGTTTAAGAGTTATCAACACAAGTTTATGAAAGTTTATCTCCAGGATGGACAATTGTTCAAAGATACATAGGATTAATTTCATGTTAATGAATTCCTGCAAGTCTTGTTCCATAAAAAGAATTGTATCTCATCATCATACTACAGAATGGAAAACTCGCCATCCATGAGATGCGGAACAAGCCCGACGACTTGGCCCTCAGTTTTTGCCATGGCTATAAGAATTGCCAACATGTCCGCCACAATTTTAAAAAGAATTGGAGATAGAGGATTTCCTAGCCGCAACCTTTCCTAGTTTCAATGTAATGGCCAATGTCGTAACTAACCCTTATTCCAACGCTACCATATTGAACAAATTTTGTAATCTTGTCACACCAAATTTGATCAAATGCTTTCGTACTCACGTTTGGTGTAAGAATGACCATTTCACTTTATCATATTCCTTTTAAAAGTCAATCGTGAACAAAACACCGTCCAATTTCTTCCTATATGAAGCTCTTGGATAGTTTCATGTAAGAACACTACACCCTGAAGAATATGTCTTCTAGGAATAAACGCAGTTTGGATGGGATTAACCACTTTGTGAGAAATAGCCGAATTTCTATTGGTTGCAACCTTTGTAAAACAAATTGAAGCTTACATTTAAAAGACAGATAGGCCAAAATTGTTGAATTTGCACCACATTCTCTCTTTTGGAGAGCAAGTTTATGATACCAAAATTCAGCTTGTACAAATCAAAACCTCCAAGTTAGAGTTGAACAAACATCCCCATTAAATCAGTTTTAATAACTTTCCAAAAAAGTTTAATAAAGTTTTGCAGGGAACCCGTGTTGTCTTGGAGCCTTATTATGTTCTATCTAAGAAATAGCATCATGCACTTCCTTCTCTGTGGTGGCCGCAACAAGAATACAATTATCCTCAGAAGAGGACCGCGGTATATCATTGCTACGGGTTTCATCTTATTCAGAGCCAATGATCCAAACAGTTTCTTATGACAATTCTCCGTAACATACACTTTCAGATTCTCTTTCCCAAGTTCCCCAGCAATAGTCCCGTCCTCTTATTCGACTTGGAAAATCTATTTCTTTATACTAGCATAGGTCTTACAGATGTACATGTTTCTAAGGCCGCATCACTACGTATGCAGGAACATAGGCAGACATCGGAGCCACACGAATCATGGCACCGGCCTAAATTCAATGGTTACGAAGTCGACTAAGATTTAACTAATTTTTAGTCGACTGAGAATTATCAACGTTGAATGACGTTATAGGCATTGGTTGGATATGATGACATGGTATATTCATTGCACGGGAGAAAATTATTAGAAGAAAAGGAACTACGTTGACTTTAGGGATATTCGTTTAAAAATAAAATATTGCTTTGTATCAGCCACGTATAGAAGTCAATCTCAAGAACCAATTAGATTGATCAACCATTTTTCCTTCCATTCACGTCAATGGATCTCGACCCACCCAAACTACATTCAAATCTGAAGAACAAATAACCGGAGAGAAGAGACCGACAGGGAACAGAACACGTAAAACTACTTTGGAGCCAGAGCTTATACAAACATAAACACACTCTCTAGAGTAATCCAGTGCGCGTACAGAAAACTGTGCACAAATCTTGCATTAATCACACCGGAGGCATCTGGTCTTTTGAAGGTGCCTGCACCGTGGCCCTACATAAAGGGCAAGTGGAGTGGGATTGAAGCCACATGTCGACGCAGCCTACGTGGAACAGGTGCATGCACGCCGGCAGTTGCCTCAGCACCTCTCCTTCCTGCACCAGGCTGAGGCACACCGCGCACTGCGCCCACCCGCGGCTGCTTCCGCTGCCTTCTCCACGACCGTCGACGTCGTTGCTGCCGTCGACGGCCACGCCTCTGTGATACAAGAACGACGGCAGCGCGGCCACAGCGGAGGGGCTCAGCCCACCCCCGCCATCACCGCCGGCACGCACGAAAAACGGCCGGGCTCCCACGAAGACGATCGTGCGGCGGCGGCGGCAGCACAGGCAGTCGCAGAGCACGATTATGAGGACGCAGACGGCGGTGACGCTGAAGCCGATGAGGAGGAGGGCGAGCGTGTCGTGCGTGCTGTAGCTGCCGCCGTTCGCCGAGTAGGGCAGCGTCTCGGGGCTAGAGGACAACGACATGGTCGATGGACGGGCAGCTATCTCTAATTTCTGGCCTGGCCAAACTACAAATGTGGGAAGCTCGTCTGCAAGCTACGAGTATCTACGAGCTGTATTATTGCTGGTTTCTTGTATTCTGGAGGCCTGAGTCTTGCTGGGAGCATGGAACTAGCCGATAAATATGAAACACGCCTGTTGTGAAAATATATTCCAGTTTTGAGCGATTCAGCAACCGAACGTGAATTAGAGAATGCTAGATTTGTTACAGAACTAGTCACCGAACTACTAATCATATGTGTTCCAGGCGTCATGCATAACTCTGCATTTATTTGAATAACAATATCCGGATAGATCTAAATCTTTCGTGATCTAAGTTGATGTCATGCTTTCCATTATTTATGGCCACTGTTCTTTTCCAACCTATATGTATAGCCGCTCTTAGATGACCTACATCCTCACAGAAAGTCGTCTCGTTGGTTGTTAAGTGTACAACTTGCTTAGTTTCTTAACCACTGACATAACCAAATGATGCCATTTGGAAACTGTGGGTTACTAGAGCAAACTAGTTGCCAAGCGCGCATCTATATCAGTTCCGAAACAAAGCTTTGTGTGATGCAAGATTTGACTTAGAATGAGGAAAGTATTCCAGAAAACTGTGTACGAATAATTTTGAAATATTTCAATCAGTCACACTACCGGACTTTGACCATTTACCGGTGTCCGAGTCAGTAAAGGCTATTTTGCTTCCGGTCAAGACTTTGCCCAGTATCACACTCGGCAAAGGACCTTCGACGGAGACCAAGCAGGCCTTAGGTGTAGGCGCCTTCGCCGAGTGCTTTCAGTATCACACTCGGTTAAGTCTTTGTCGAGAGTAAAATAGGGGCTCTCGGCAATGCATACATGATACGTAAAATAGGCGCTCCGCCTTAGCGCCGCCTGAAGCTAGCCTGCTAATAACTAGCCAGCCCATTCGGCGAGTCTTCATTTGTTTTCCTTTTCTCTTATGTTTTTTCATTTTTCATTCTTGTGAACAAATTTCAAATTTGAACAATTTAAAAAATAAAGAAATTTCGAATTTGAACAATTTTAGAAAATGAATAAATTTCGAAGTTGAATTTTTTTATATTTCAAATTTGAACAAATTTCAAAAATGAACAAATTTCAAAAATGAACAAAATTCGAATTTGAACAATTTAAAAAATGAACAAATTTCGAATTTAACTTTTTTGAACAAAATTCAAATTTGAACAGTTCTTGAATTTGAATTTTTCGAAAGAAAAACGAAAATAAGAAATGAAAAAAAACAGAAGAAAAAGAAAAACGGAAACAAAAAATGAAAAAAACAGAGAAGAAGAAAAAGAAAAAACCCGAGATGGGCCGGCCCAGCAGCGGCGTGCTTCAGGCGGCGCGACCGTCTAGCGCCGGGCGATATACGGCGCCCGTAGGCGGCAGGTCCTCACCGCAAACCCTATATGCCACCAGTTAGCGCCGCGAATCGGCCCCGCCACTAACAGGGAGCTTCTGCCGGGCCGGCCCACCTCGCGTGATGAGGGGAGGGTACCTGGTGTGGCCATCTCTACATCATATTTGATTCCGGCTAGGCGCAAAGGCACGAGGCATGTTGCTGCTATTGTAAATGTCGCTTACCAGACGGGAGTGGCAAGCAAGTTCAGCACGGAGCAGATGATTTCTACTAAAAATAGTGCTGTCCAGTTTGTACCACCGGATGAAGTGATACCCACGTTCAGAACACCATGCATGTCCATTATGGTGGGATCGATCGAAGTCTCACTCGGATCACTTCCAGCGTGAGCATGGTCAAGTCTTTTATATTTCTACTCGTTTTGGTACTAGCTAGTACGTGAGTTTGGTCCAAGTTGTTTTGGACTCTTGTGTTCAACGTGGCCGGATTATTTAATAGAATGATTAGTATAGTTAGGAAATGATTCTGTTTTGATTTGCTCCCTAGTTTTCGTTCAGTTGCGTCGCCTATAAAAAGGGCTGGCTACGGCCAATGTATCCAGATTAGAATTTGAGATTAAGAGTTATCGTGAGGTGATGGGTCGCCGTATCGAAGTGTTGCTTGTTTTTGATTGCTGATCGTATCGATCTGTTGTTTGCGCATCGTGTGAGATTGATTTCATTGATCCAACATTGCTGTTCTTGGTTCGCCGTGAAAGATTGGGCCTAAAACCCTTTTGGACCACGTTGATCCTTATCATCTTGGTATCAGATTCGTCGGGTTTCTCACGGCGTTTCGTTTCTGAGATTTATCTGCTGAGTTTGCCATCAATCTGTTGGTCTGCTGGAGATTTTTGCTGCTGGAGGTATCGCGCCAAGACACCGGTTTTATTTGTTTTTTCCACTGCTTTGGATCGTGAGGGAGCTGGAGTCCTACCGCCGCCGCGCAGGTATTTGGAGTCCTGATCGGATTCAGCTTGTTTGTTCCGTCCTTTTCCTTGCGTGAGAAAGAGAAAGTAATATGGATCCTACTCACTTTCCCCTTCCTCGGCTCTCACCCTGCTACAGTAGTTTTGAGAGTCGCTTCCTGAGAGCCGGGCCGATCTGGCCTCTCCGCCGGAGTAGCTGGCCGGAGCTGGTGCTGGTGAGGTGTCGGAGTAGATTAGGTTGCTTAGGCGTAGTCTAGGGTAGGTGTACAGAGTAGTTTTTGTGCTTGCCTTCATGGCGTTTGGCGTGATGCCGGTTTGGAGCTCGCTGCGGGCGCCTCCGAGCGGTGCTGCGTGGCTTACGGCGACGCTTCTTCTGGTGATGGCGGCGTGGTGCCGCGTGTGGCCGGAGTGGCCGGAGCCGGTGTCTCCTGCAAATAAGCTCGATGGATTTTGTCCTCTGCATCTGGCTTTCTCTGATCTCCGTGGCGGAGAAGGAGTTGGTGCCGATGGAGAGCTTCTGGTAGCTTCTCCTCTCTGGTGGATTTCTTGCGAGCTGCGTGAATGGCGTCCGTGAATGGCGTCCTGCGTCGTTTCCGGCTCGACCGCCTGCGCAGGTCGGGGCGTGCCCCCCCGCCGACGCGGCATCTTCGTCGCCAAGGTCTCGCCGTCCGGCGAGCGACAAATGCGGCGATATTAACGGGATATGATTCCCAACAGGCGTGTGCAGGCGACTCAGCGGCCATCCGGGTTCTTCTCGTCTTCCTCAGCAGCGGTTGCGGCGGTGCGACGGCGAGATCGAGGACGGCGGCGGAAGAGAAGATGCAGAATTCCCCAAGGGTGTGTGCGTGTTTGTGTTGTTCTCCGGGGTGTTTTCTGCAAATAGGGGACAGCTGTGTGTGTCTGGATGTTTCCGGTGTAATCCGGTGTAATATCTAATAATCCAGATACTTTTCAAAAAAAAAAAAGTAATACGTGATCAGCTTGGAGTCCTTTCCATGAGATTTTCCTGACTTGTTTATTGGGGAAAGGCTCCCAGATTCGTTTTGATTTTCCATCAAGGAGAGCTTCTGTTTCCGATCAATATACAGAACTGATCGCGAGACTCCTGTCGCGATTTTTTTTTTGAGAGGTTCTTACTTCTGCGAGCTGTCTGCTGCTACCGCTGATTGCTTTGTCTGCCGAGGACGTCTAGCGCGACAAAGAAAAGCTGCTGACGCTTTTGCGCGGTGGAGAACTCGGTTCATGGCGAAAATTCAGAGGCCACTGCGGAACAACCGGTGGAGCTTGTGCCACCCACCTTTGCTGAAGATTTAGCTCCTAATGTTCGGGCTGGTTTTGACAGTACGTGCGACTATATTCGTCAGAGTCATGCTGCATTGACGGTACAAATTGCACGGTTGGCTACCCGGATTGATGCCTTGGGTGATGCCCCTGCCCATGCACCCCTGCAGCCTCCTCCTGCTGCACAGCCCGGCGACTTGCTGCAACGCCGCGCTGCTGAAAATCAAGATCGTCGACTAGTGGCACTCAATAATGATGAACTTGCAGATGACGCTGGTTATGCACCACCACAACGTCCGTTTGATGCTCGTCCTGCAGGTGCTCATCAAGTTCAGCCACAAGCTCGTGATCGTGTTGGTCATGCTGTCCGTGTTCCTGTTGATGATGGTGGTATCGGACGTATCAAATTGTTCATCCCTCCGTTCTCCGGTGACCGCGGACCTGAAGATTATTTGGAGTGGGAGATGCGTATGGATCGGATTTTTGCTTCCCACCATTATGCTGAGGAGAAGAGACTCCAACTTGCTGCAGTTGAATTCACCGGTTATGTGCTAATTTGGTGGAGTCAAATTCTGCGTATGCGTACAAGGCCAACGACATGGACATGTATGAAAGAGATCATGCGGCGTCGTTTTGTTCCTGGGCACTATAAGAGAGATATGCACAATAAATTGCAGCGGCTCACTCAAGGTAATAAATCAGTTAATGAATATTATAAGGAGATGGAGTTGCTCATGATACGTACAGAAACACATGAGGACCCGGAGGCCATTATGTCTCGGTTCTTTTATGCGCTGAATATTGAAGTGCAAGATCGTGTGGACATGGTTCTATATTATATTTAGAACCTTGTGCACCAAGCTGAGCGTGCGGAGCAACAACTCAAACGACGCCAAGCTACAGCCCCTGCTCCTACATGGCGTCGTTCCACTAGCGAGGCTGCTGGTTATAGTGCTAAGCCGGCATTTTCTACATGCTCCAATAATATTTCTCTTGAGGCGTCCAAATCTGGTATGTCTAAGGCTGCGTCTTCTCAGTCCACCGCTCATATTGAGTGTTTTACTTGTGGAGGCCGAGGACACATGAGGCGTGAATGCCCTAATGCTAAGAGGGTGATGCTCACACAAGATGCTATATTTCTGCTAGCGATGAGGAGAAAATTGATGAGCCGTCTAGTGAGAAATCTGATGACAACAAGGTTGGTGGCAGCTACACCAATATAGTCAGCAAGAGCTTGGTTGATTCGTTGTCTTTACCTACACGGAAGCATCCGCAGCCACATTGTGTTGAGTGGTTGTATAATTCAGGCAAGCTGAAGGTAATACATAAGGCGCGTCTGAACTTTTCTGTAGGTGATTATGAGGACACGGTGGTTTGTGATGTGTTGCCTATGGATGCATGTCACGTGCTGTTAGGCCGACCGTGGCAGTTTACTCGACATTCTATTCATAATGGGCGTACCAATGTTTACTCCTTGTGGCATAAAGGGAAGCGTCATGTGTTGCAGCCTATGTGTGACAAGGATATCAAAGTGAATGTCGTGGTTGTGAAGAAGAAGGTTCCAAGTGACAAGCTGAAACCGAGGACGGTTTCCTCTCAAGTTGGGGGGATGATGAGGGGAGGATACCTGGTGTGGCCATCTCTATATCATATTTGATTCCGGCTAGGCCCAAAGGCACAAGGCATGTTACTGCTATTGTAAATGCCGCTTACCAGACGGGAGTGGCAAGCAAGTTCAGCACGGAGCAGATGATTTCTACTGAAAATACTGCTATCCAGTTTGTACCATCGGATGAAGTGATACCCACGTTCAGAACGCCATGCATGTCCATTACTAGATTCGAACGGCGCGGCTCGCCGCGCGGCACTTGTAGCTTCTTTTAATTTTTTGCCCATAGTTGTCACAATTTATACAGATTATTAAAAATACAGTTTATATCCATATGTATTTGATCACAATACATAGATTTGAAAACATTTTTTTTGGATCGTATGGAATTGACAATCATCATATCACACAATAAAAATCTTATGAAACAGGAAGATAAAAGCAATGTCGAAGCTCACAGGGGAAGTAATATAGAAATTGACAGCACGTAGTAATAACATAAGATAGATGTATGAGGGTTGCATCTTGGTGGACAAAATACATACGCACACATGGAAGTAGTTCAAAATACATAAGGTTTTATCAGTTTGGAAATATGATTTCAAACACCTGATGAGTTTCATGTAACTCACAATGATTCCAAAAGGCAAAGATAGCTGGCCTCAACAGCGTTAACAATGAGACATAGCAACCAAGACCTAGAAGGCGGAACCAAACTACCACCAAACACGGGTTGTTGAGGCAGTCATGGACATGAACTTTGTATATTCAAAATAGGTCTGATCTGCAGCAACAAACTTTGTACAGGCAAAATAAGTCTAATTTGCAGCGTTAACAATGAGACATAGCAACCAAGACCTGGATCTGCTAGCAGCAACACGTTAATGCAGCAATCTGCTCCAAATCTCATGTTTGGTGATACATGATTAATTTCAGCACAATCTGCAGAACTAAATCAGAGTACAAAAAATAATTGGATGCAAATCAAGAAAATAGGAGAGCCCTATAGCTACTATACTATAAAAGAATACATTTTACGAACATATAATTAACAAACTTATGATAGTTGTTTGGATTGAGTTGTTACAAAAGGATTGCATAATTATATAGCAATGTGCAAAAAACTTAACTTTCCATGAACTGATAGGGAGAAGCAACATGACATACCTCATTTACAAATCCGGTGACCAAGCCAGAGGAGGTATAGGAGAGCAAGGAGTCGTGCCGCCGTCCAGCGTCCTGCTTGACCATGATGGACCAGGGACAAATAGAGAAAATGGAAGGCAGTGTTAGGCGGAGCAAGGCGACCAAGTAAAGGGCATAAACATTTCAACAAATATATTCATATGAACAACACAGGAGGTTTTTTTTTAGCTAACAACAGGGCGACAAAACTGGAGGCGAGAATTTGCAGGCGTTCGCAGCAGAACAACAACTCCATCGGATGAGGCAAGCACTATGAATGTTGGTAGAGCAACGCCACCCCAAGACACCATGTACTGTCAACCAAGCTGTAACACATAATGGCAATGGTCAGGCCATTGAAAACAATAAATGTACATGCATAAAGGGTAAATAGAGCATCTAACCCTTATTTTTATTGTAGTACAATGGCCCAATAAAGTAATATCTATGCATATTGATACAATCACAGAAAAAAACTTTAAATGACATGTGGTGGAGCAGATGAAGCAAAGTCGCCGTACTTAATTAGACAAAGATAATAGCAGCCAAAGCAAAATCAATAGTAGAACAGATTCTCAAAAAGAAAAACTGATATTACACATGGCACTATAATGGCATAAGTAGTAAGGAGCACTTCTATTTTGGTCCTGAACATGCATGTTACAGATGTATAATGTAGCCTATGGTGAAGATCTCCAAGGTTTGAAAGTTTATTAGGTCGATCAAAAGATTTAAAAAAGGTATGCAACAAAATATGAGATTTATTTTAAATGGTAGACCTTATGATGTGTTCATGATGAAATGTAGAAGACATCGTCATTTCTAACCAAGTTTTTGAGCAATCATATCCTCCTTGGTCTCCCTACAGAATCTACTTATGCTGTGTTGGCAAGAAATTTGAGGCAAATACAATCATGCGTGCCCCTTCCGGCATTGCTCTCCTGTAAATTTATAAATATATGAAGCATCCCGTGGTAGCTTGGAATGTGATTATCAGCTTCTATCCGAGTTTACATATACATAAACTTGACATTTAAATTTTGTAGTAAGACTAAAACCTCCATATATCAGCCAACAGGAATGACAACGAAGGATCTACTTTATTAAAGCGCACCATGTTCATCAACTTTTGTTCTCTGACTATCTTTTCTGATGTCTAGCCATGCTCAGCATTCGCTAATGGTTAACCATAACATAATGGATGAAACACGCGCAAAACAATGAATAAGAACAAAGACACATTTTCAGTACAGTCTTAGGAAGCGTTCTCCTACCTTCCAACCCCTCAAAGCTGAGGCAAGGAGAGGAGAAAATAATCACATTAAGTAGGAGCCTACTACACGTACAACCGATCTAGTTTATTTATGATCTAGCAAAATATGCATCCTAAAATACGAAGTCATACTTTATGAGCTTATGAACAAAGATGCAGAAGATATACAGAGTTAGCGAAAGATACTCCTTGAAGATATGAACACAGATGCATAAGATATGGGAATCAGGGAAGGAGTGAGGGAACTGGTACCTTCAATGATGGCCACAGGATCCCTCCTCGTCGGATACGTTCCCAGATGATGATTTAAGCTGCTGCAAGCTTAAGTCCAAGGAAGGAACTGATCCTATGTGTCACCATCTTCAGTGACCTCAAACGTCGGATGCGCCATCGCCCAGCCATCCGAGCAGCCACAACCATAGCTAGCAGAAGATTAAAAGAAGAAAACCAAAGCATCAGATGCATCTGAAGTTGCACCACCCATATATTAAATACTTGATGTGCCAAGTTTCCTAAAAACTGACGACAAATATTGGTTATGGCCTTATGGGTCTCAATGCAAGATCGACAAGGAAATGAAACATTCAATGTGTTCAAGAAAGGGCCGCACCACACAAGCACGGTATAAACTTCCTATTGCAGGTTAGACTACATGTCCCTATACTATAATTTAAAAGTATACCTACTGCATTCTTTATTTTCTTAAATAACCAGATATCTTACATAACCATAGACCTTGAAATAGATCTACCTTCACATAGATCAGAAAGAACTTGCCAAATAAACATGCCTCTCCTGATATGCAAGCTACATTTGTGATCTTTATCTTTGAATACTATATACATGTCTAGAGATAATTTCAAGAGCATGATTTAAACCAGGTCTTTGCGGTCGGGTGTAAAAAGTACACTTGGATATATAACTACAGGGGCAAATCATGAAAGATAGTGGACACACTTTAAATTCTTACAATGGTGAACTATAGTTATTACTTGTTCTCTATTCTCAGATACAATTCTAAAACACCTAATTTTGATCGAGTAGTAACAGAACTAATCTAATTCAATAGCATATCAACCGAATATCGTAACACATATTATCAGATCTTTCAAAACTTATGCTCGATTCAAATCTTTCAAAGCCTCCAATCACTGCACGAACAAAGAAGAGAAGCCCCAAATGAGCTCACCCAATTCAACAAATAGAGGAAGTAAACAAAGGAAATTCCACAAAATAAACATGCACTGCAGTGGATGGGTGGGCAAATACATTAACAACATCAATGCGAGGAAGTTGTCCTTACAATAATATGGATTGTGTCTGCTCAAGACAAAAGCGTCAGTGAAAGTAGGAGAAAGAGGATGCTAGTAAGATGAAATCCACAATACAACCTGCAAGGAGCAACTGACGTGAGCCAAACATCTGTACCTGGCAGCAACCCATGTAAACAAACTCCGAGATAAAATTGTTCTTTCGTCGAACCTATCTCCACTTCATGAATGTCATGCCCCAAACTGTTTCATGGCAGCAGCAAAATAATTAGCACTTTGGGCCATATTATGCAGTTCAAATAGAAAGCATATATGACTGGTGTATGCATTGAAATATTAAGATTTCCATTGGGCCAGTTCAAGACAACCTGTAAAATAAATAAATCGCAGCTCAAATCTTGCCACTAACGCCATATTGGAGATCTCAACCGAGGAGAATCCATGGCCACACACATGCATCAACATCATCTTTATGCCTTGTTTCCCGTCTCTATCCACCTACTGTATGAACGAAATGGAGTATAAACACCTCTGCATCCTACTTGGAGTTTCATCAAACACCTCATATGTATTTATAAAGAATCTGCACGAAAACATAAGAAGCTATAGATTAAATCCTCCTGTTTCTAAACCAACCAGGGATCATACCAAATGCAATATGCAATGCGTTGAATGAAAAAATATAGTGTCTACATAAGAGCATCACTGAATGATACAACAATTCTTTCCTAACCTACTCCACGATAAAGAACTTATAGGCCATATGTGGTGCTAGTAACAAAATGAAATAAATCTACAGGATGAAACAATATGCACCAGCTTACCATATTTCACCATAAGCGGAGAACATTATGCCATTGTGTAAACAAATGGGTGCAGTCCGAAATAGAGAGTACAAACAGCTTGGTTTTTTATCAACTTTAGCCTCCATCCGGAGATACCCTGCCTGCACATTATATCACCTCCCCTATTAAATGATTTCCATTTACCATGTAATGCATCTTTCAAGCCTTTTATCTTCATTCACATGCCATGAGGCGTGGTGATGAGAAGGGGACAGGGAAGAAGAGAAGTCGACAACTAACAAGCCTTTTATCTTCATTCACAGGTTATGAGGCGTTTCCTTCTTTTGCCTACCAAAGTTCAACATTTCTGCAGAGGATGGTGAGTAATTTGTTTATACTCTCTCTATATGGTTCATCTTTGAGGAGGATAGAAATCTGTTTATAATCCATAGATGTTTTCTGCAGAATAAACATCACATAGTCTAATATTTCCTCTGCAACCAGCTTGGTTTTTTATCAAACGAACTGTAGGCAGAAATTGAGAAGAAGCTGGACAAACAAAGAGTCCATACCTTGCAAAGCAGAAATCTCTAACCAGAGCTTCCAGTGGGAGCACCAGATCCAACCAAGGAGGAGGTCACAACAGCAACTGCCAAGAGAAGAAGGTCATGGTCAAATCTAAGAACAACAAAAACATAGAAAAAAGGGGAAAAAGGGAGGGTCCTGCCGCAGCCTACCTCAACCAGCCTCAGCACAAATAAATCGGATGTAAGCGGAGCAAATGACAGCAACAACTGCAGAGAGAAGAAGATAGTCGTCACGTCTGCAACTTTTCCATGAGGAGCAGATCTAGTGGAAGTCCAGCTCCTCGCGTGCGCCACCAGCTGAGAGATAGGAGGTGAGATGGGGGAGAGAGACAGAAAATCAGAGGTGGAGGACAAAGATACACACCTAAGACGCTCGTGTAAGACCTCGTGAGAGAGAGGAGGTGAGATGGGGTTCGAATTCAAAGATGCTCGTGTAAGACCTCGACCAGTGGATCTCCATCGCTAGGCCTGAACCAAACATATTTTTGGATTTACATAGATCTCTGTTTCATTGTTTCAGATATTAGATATCCCAACAACCCTAGGCACAAGTAGGGCTGGGCATTCGGTTAAACCGAACCGTTCGGTTCGATCCCTCGGTTTATTGAAAAATTCGGTTTTGGAAAAACATGGACCGATCGGTTAGCTGCAAAACTGGTAACCGAGGATTCGGTGGACCGATAGTTCGGTTCGGTGTTCGGGTTGTCACCGAATTAACCGACTGATGTGTGTGTGCAGAGGAAACATCACCCAACCGTTGGTCGCCGTGCAATCCCCAGTCGTCGGCTAGTCGCGGTGCAAGTGCGCGGTCATCTGCCATCGCATCGAGCGAGAGCAGCCGAGCTACAGCCTGATGGCGTGAGGGTACAAGGACCTGAAGAGACGGATAACTCAAGGGTGGAGCCGTGGAGGAGATAAGGCCGCCGCCGTCCTACCGCCGTGCACAGATGGAGAGGCGGCGCATGGTGTGGCAGCGCCTAGGGCGAGTCTTGGACTTCTCGACTATGGAGACATGCGTGATTTTGGGTGAGCTGTGGGAGATGGAATCGTGAATGATTAGTCCATAATTCCATATACGTGGGTAACTCAGGATGAGGATCGGAAGTTAGTGGGCTGATGGCGTAGGTATTGGGCTGGGCTATTGAATTGTTTCAGCGTATTAACTTGGCTATTCGGTTCGGTTGGTCAATTCGGGTGACTGAGTGTTAAAACCGAAAGCACCGTATTAAATTTGGTTTTTCAGAATTGCTGACCGAATTATGAACTGAAATACTCGGTTTCGGTTAGATCGGTGTCGGTCCGGTTTTTTCGGTTCGGTAATTCGGTCCTCGGTTAAATTGCCCACCCCTAGGCACAACTAACACATAGTTAAGGTTGCATAGAAGGAACCACAACATCCGATGAATGTTATTTCCTTCAAGAAAAGGCAAAGAAACATTCTACATTAGCAAAGCTTGCTCTCTAACAGAAAAAGCAAACCAACAAATTACAGCTCAAAACAGAGAGGAAAAGGTAGCAAATAGAGAAGCACAACCTCTCAAAAGGGGAAAGAGACATCAATACTCGATCATGTGCTGCCTAAGCTAGTCCACTTCTCAATCACATAGACCCTCAGAAAACAAAAATGATTTCATTTACAATTACAAACATATCTGATCCTGGTTGTTACTTACAATTACAAAATATCTGATACACCATCCTCAACGTTTTTGCACCAACTGTATACTGTGGAGCATTGAATATCCAAGTGCCAACCATGGCTATGTAAAAATAACTAAGATGGGAACTCTTGTGTATGATTAAAAAACCAGAAAATGTGTTCAACTATGTATTCAGGAGATAAAGTAGTTGACAATGGTCTACTGATAAATCTATATATATTTTACCATGTGTTTGTGAACTCTAGTCTAAAATGTTTAATATCTTGATAAAGTAGTCGATAGAGAAAAATGTCTTGACATTATGAGTATAGAAGCGGCGAAAATACTCAAGAATTAGCAAAATGTAATCAGAAAACTCAATTGCAAGATTATGACATCCAAACGGAAAATCAAAATTACTACATGCAACATACATGAGCTACTGACGAACAAAATGTGGTCTGAAAATTCTGAAGGTATCTCCTTGAGCCTGTAGCACTCACCTTATCGCAATTAGGAAAGGAAACAGTGACAATCGGGAAGTCAGGAACAAATTAATGGCTGACAATCCATTTGTCTTAGACCAAAACAATGCACAGATCGCAAGCCTTGTAAGTCATAGTTCTCAGGCCTTCACAGATAAAACAAATCCTATTGGCAGAATGTAAACCAGAAAGCTAGCATCTTTCTCATCGAGCCTCCAAGGTTTACATGTGAAAAAATGAAGTACCTTGGAACATCTCATTCACAAATCATCAGCTTTTGAATATTGTTCCTCTAATTTGTTCTGGAGATCAGGTTTTAGTAACATTACAGTCGATATATGATATCATTTCAGAAACATCACATGTGCCTGATACACAGAAAATCACAGACGCTGGTCAGAAAACATGGAGAAAATCACTGGTATCATCACAAAATATGAGTGGTTCCTAAAGAAAGGAAATGGTAGTACATATATCCAAACGCAAGTGAGCGTTTGTTCTTAGAAAAAAGTAGGTACAGCAGAATTACTTTGTTCTCAAAATTAGTGATCACTCAGTAGCACTAATACACAAATATCATGCAGTTTTGATTCTAAAAGTCATTACTTCAACACAGCAAACAATAACTTACATTATCATACCAAAATGATATTACCTGATATTATCATACACAAATATCACAGTCGATATATGATATCATTTCAGAAACATCACAAATGCATGAGGTGACCTGCATGAGAAGTAGTTTATAAGGAAAGGGGTTAAAAAGATCCAACTATGCAAGCACACTATATTTCAGTGTTAGAAGGGGTTTTGATCAGATGTCTAAAGGACGGTCAGGAGTGGCTGAGCTCTGAGAAGCAGGCTGGCACCACCAAGGATGTTATCTTTAGATGGTGGGATCGATCGAAGTCTCACTCGGATCACTTCCAGCGTGAGCATGGTCAAGTCTTTTATATTTCTACTCGTTTTGGTACTAGTGATACGTGCATTTTATATCATCATTTATACAACTTATATTATCATATTAGAATGTTATTGGCATTGTTATATCATTGTTTTTACATGTTTTAGATGATTTATGGGACTTTCATACAAAGTCCTATTTTTGGTATTTAATTTCTGGGAGGCAGAAAACCTCCTTTTTCTTGTTTTTAATGTTTCAGGAGCTACAGGGACCCAAATGGAAAAAGGAAAATTGCACAGCTGGTTTTTCATCGGAGAAAACAGGGGAAGAAGATCGAAGGAGAGAGCCACGAGGCCCAAAAGAGGGGGGCCCAGGCCGTGTGGGACCCACTATCTGGAGCCTCGGGCACTTCCTCGCTCGGGGCTTTTTACACGCCTTCGTCTCGCCCAAAAGTACGCCCTAATTTTCCCAAGTCCATCCGAGGCCGCGGCGGCGGCGAAACTCCTGATTCCCTCCGAGGGGGTCAGATCCTGCTGCTCCGGAGCTCCGAGAAGGGGGAAATCATCGTCATCGTCATCACCTCTCCTCCTTGGCGTGGGAGGAGGCCTCTACATCATCACCATCACCAAGACCAGCACCATCTCCATCATCATCTCCGTGATCCACTCCGTTCCCCTCGTAGTTTGAGAGTTGCTATACCCTAGATACTTGTCTTGTGCTACTATTCATGTTTGTGATTGAGTACTTGTCATTATTTGGAGGTGAAGTTATATTTTCAGATTGTGTTGTACCACTTATGCCACTGAATATCATATGTTTGCACGTTGTGAGTAGTTCCCGTATGTTCCTGAGGGCATAGGATGAATTGGCAATGATTTATATATGACATGTGTTGGTATTTTGTAGTGTTTATCTTTTATGTGATTCTATGATGGTGTTGTGCGAACGTCGACTGCACAACACTTCACCTATATGGGCTCATAGGAGAACACCGTAGTGTAATGAATTGAGGGAGACTTGGGGGACATGTAAACCTGAGACCGAGTCATGAAGTTATTATGAGGGTATTAGTATCGGGGACCTTAGAGTGTAATGCTATGGTGGGACTTTATGTCTTAATAATTCTTGTGCAGTCATTTACTTGGCCACATGATCCATCATAAGGGGTTTAGTTTATTTATTTAGCTATACCTAACAATGGCTCCGTCCAAAGAAGATTAAAACTTGACAAGATATTCAACGTGTTGTTTAATAAATCTCTATGCCTAGCAATATCCATGCCGCCCTCGGGAACGTTTTCCACATATAAGTTACACATCACTTGAGCTTGTCCTCTTGCCACATAGAGGATTGGGCTTTCTCTCTTTGAGAGCTTTTACTTGCTACATTTATATTGCATTTTTACTTCTTGCAACTATACAACCAAAAACCAAAAACACTTGCATCTTTATTGTTTTATTTATCATTCTTGCTAACCAATACCTTCAGCTCCTCGTGGGTTCGACAACCTTTTCTAATTGAAAGGTACTACAATTGATCTCCTGCACTTGGGAGTCATCAAGATACTTTTCTGGCGCCGTTGCCGGGGAGCGTAGCGCTATTGGTAAGAAGTTTGGTAAGGAAACTTGAAAGCTGAATTTTATTACTGTTTTATCTCATTGTTACTATGGCATTTATGAATCGTGCCTCGCTGCATCTTGCTTATATGAAAGTGCTTATGCCACTACTCCTAAAGTGGTTGAAACTACTGTGTCTGAGGTACCTAAAGTGGGATTTAAAATTCCCATTGGTCATGTTAAAAGAGTTATGAAAAATCCATTTACAGGGATGGAACTAAGTCTGCACGTGAACACGTGGAACAATTGAAGACATATGTGGCTTATTTAGACTTCCTGGTATTTCTGAGGATCAGGTAAAAAGGAAGCTATTATATTTGTCTTTATCTGGTAATGCTCGTATTGGTTCAGGTCTTTGGATGAAGAAGTCATATTGAATGGAGTATTTGAGGAAGGTTTTCTTTCTTAAATATTTTACTCCTAAAGAAGCTTATGAGAACCGCTGCTATATATTTAATTTCTGGCCACATCTGGGAGAGAGTATTACTCAAGCTTGGGGGAGGTTAAAGGAACTCCTTCGCAAGAATCCTTGTCATGATCTTACAAGGAAAATTATATTGATAAACTTTTATGTGAGGCTACCAATGAACAAAAGGAATTCTGGATAATTCATCTGGTGGAAGTTTTACAAATAATACTGAAGAAGAAGCATGGAATTTATTGGAGACTATTTCTGAAAACTGTCATTGGGATCTTGATAAAGGTAATGAGCCCTATTTGATTATGGATATTCATGTGTAGAGAACTTCTCTACTTCTATTTGTTTAAAAATCTGAGTGATACTTTTCTTGATCCTTATGTTATAATTGAGATAGCTAAATTTTGCTGATCATATTGGTTCCTAAAAGTGGTTTGAAGTTTATGTTGAACCTGTTAAACAATCTATTGTTGTTCCTAAAGTTATTAAACAGGTAGAACCAGTGTCATCTGTGACAATTGAGGAGTATGTTGAACCACCTCCATATCCAAACCAAGTTAAGGAGAATTTACTTATTGCTGTTACTAACAAGAGTAAAAGAAGATGTTCTCAGCCTTATGAACAGGTGGAAGTCAACAGTCAAATTTCATTATCAAACAATTAAATGAAGAAGACCCTGTTGATGTTTATTTATGTGAAGATGCTACTAAAGTCATAAAGGTAATTCGGCCAAGGTTGGTAACCTGTTATATCATGCTCTATTGGGACTTCAAGTTATCATGGTTATGTGATATTGGAGCAAGTATTAGTGTCATTCCATATTCTCTTTATCTTGAAATCAAGCCTGATATTGATCCTATCATTATGGAAGAGACAGGTATGACAATTCAACTTGCTAATAAAGATTATATTAGTCCATTTGGAATTGTTAGAGATGTTGAAGTATTGGTTGGCAAAATAAAATATCCTGCTGATTTTATTGTGCTTGGTTGTCCTCAAGATTCATTTTGTCCTATCATTTTTGGTAGACCTTTCTTACACACTGTTGGTGCTGAAATTAATTTGCTAAAGAGAAAGTGTTTATTAAATGTGCTGGAGAAAAACTTGAATTCAACTTTTCTAAATTTGCTGATAAACATTGAGAAAGAGCCAATTTCTGAAGATTAATTGAAACTCTTGCTCATATAGCTGTAGCTTCATCAGACGTGTAGAACGTTATATGCTTAATCAAGATGAACCATTTAATGATGAGAAAAAGATGCTTTAGAACAAATATTATGGCAACAACCCCACAATTACAATTGCATATCCCACCTGATAATTTAGGAGTGCTACCACCACCTAAAGGGGATCCTAGTTTTGAATTAAAACCTTTGCCTAAAATCTAAATATGCATATTTGGATGAGAAGAGCATATATCCTGTCATTATTAGTGCTAACCTTTCAGCTGAAGAAGAAGAAAATTACTTGATGTGCTTAAAGCTCACCGACCAGCCATTGGATACTCTCTTGATGATCTTAAAGGTATAAGCCCAGCTCTATGTATGCATAAAATTAATTTGGAGGAGGATGCAAAACCTGTTGTTGATTATCAACGCCGTCTCCATCCAAAAATGAAAGAAGTGGTAAGAAAGAGGTAATAAGACTTATTGAAGCTGGTATCATTTATCCCATAGCTGATAGTAAGTGGGTTAGTCCTGTTCATTGTGTTCCTAAAAAGGGTGGAATGACTGTTGTTCCAAATGATGAGGATGAACTTGTGGCTCAACGTACTGTTGTTGGTTATAGGATGTGTATTGATTTCAGGAAGTTAAATAAAGCAACTCGTAAAGATCATTACCCATTGCCATTTATTGATCAAATGTTAGAAAGGTTATCTAAACACTCTCACTTTTGCTATTTAGATGGTTATTCAGGTTTCTCACAAATTCCTGTCCATAAGGATGATCAAGAAAAGACCACTTTTACTTGCCCATATGGTACATTTGCTTATAGGAGAATGCCATTCGGTTTGTGCAATGCTCCTGCTACTTTTCAAAGATGCATGAATGCTATATTTGCTGATTATATTGAAAAGATAATGGAAGTTTTTGGATGATTTTTCTGTGTATGGTACTTCCTTCGATAATTGCTTGTTCAACCTTAACAAAGTTTTGCAGCGTTGTGAAGACCAACACTTAGTTCTTAATTGGGAGAAGTGTCACTTCATGGTTACTGAAGGTATTGTTCTTGGGCATAAGATTTCTGGAAGAGGAATAGAAGTTGACCCAGCAAAGATAGAAGCTATTGAAAAGCTGCCATACCCAAGGGACATCAAAGGTATAAGAAGTTTTCTTGGGCATGCAGGTTTTTACCGTAGGTTTATTAAAGATTTCTCCAAAATATCAAAACCTCTAACCAATCTTTTGCAAAAGGATGTTCCTTTCTCTTTTAATGATGATTGCATTGAGTCCTTTAATATTTTGAAGAATGCTTTAATAAGTGCTCCTATTATTCAACCTCCTGATTGGAAATTGCCTTTTGAAATTATGTGTGATGCTAGTGATTATGCAGTTGGGGCTGTTTTGGGCCAACGTGTTGATAAGAAACTGAATGTTATTTATTATGCTAGTAGAACACTTGATGCTGCTCAAAGGAATTATGCTACAACTGAAAAAGAATTTTTAGCAGTGCTATTTGCTTGTGACAAGTTTAGACCTTATATTACTGATTCAAAGTCACAATACATACTGATCATTCTGCTATTAAATACTTAATGAATAAGAAAGATGCTAAGCCTAGACTAATAAGATGGGTACTTTATTGCAAGAATTTGATTTACACATTGTTGATAGGAAAGGGGAAGATAATCAAGTAGCTGATCATCTTTCTAGAATGGAAAATATACCTGATGATCCTATTCCTATTAATGATAGCTTTGTTAATGAACAACTTGCAATTTAATGTTTCTAGTGCTAAAGTTGCATCTCCATGGTTTGCCAACTATGCAAATTTTATTGTTGGTAAAGTTTTACCTCCACACTTCACTTTCAACAAAGAAAGAAATTCTTTTATGATCTTAGACATTATTTTTGGGATGATCCTTTCCTTTATAAGAAAAGTGTGGATGGTATTATTAGACGTTGTGTACCTGAGCATGAACAACAGGCTATTATAAGAGATTGTCATGACAGTCCCTATGGAGGGCATCATGCAGGAGATCGTACAGGTGCAAAGGTATTACAATCTGGTTTTATTGGCCTACTTTATTTAAGGATTGTGCTGAATATGTTAAATCTTGTGATAAATGTCAAAGAGTAGGAAATATTGGTAGGAGAAATGAAATGCCTATGAATTATTCTTTACCACTTGAGCCATTTGATGTGTGGGGTTTTGACTTTATGGGACCTTTCCCAGAATCAAAGACAAAGCATACTCATATTTTGGTTGCAGTGGATTATGTTACAAAGTGGGTGGAAGCAATTCCAACCAAAAGTGCAGATCATGCCACAGCAATGAATGCTCAAGGACATCATTTTCCCCAGGTTTGGTGTTCCTAGGTTTTTAATTACTGATGGTGGTTCTCATTTCTTACATGGTATTCTTAGAAAACATTGGCAAAATATGATGTTAACCATAGAATTGCATCTCCTTATCATCCCCAAACAAGTGGACAAGTTGAATTAAGTAATAGGGAAATTAAACTCATTTTGGAAAAGACAGTGAATAAGTCTAGGTCTGATTGGCCACTTAAAATTAATGATGCATTGTGGGCTTATAGAACTGCTTTTAAAAATCCTATGGGAATGTCTCCTTATAAAATGGTTTATGGAAAAGCTTGTCATTTACCTGTTGAATTAGAACATAAAGCTAGATGGGCTATTAAACAATTGAACTTTGATTTTAAAACTGCGGGAGAAGAGAATTCTTGATTTAAACCTACTAGATGAATGGAGAAATGAAGCTTATGAAAGTGCCAGAATGTTTAAAGAGAAAGTTAAGATTTGGCATGACAAGAAAATTAAGAGAAAGAATTCAAAGTAGGTGATCAAGTTTTATTGTACAACTCTCGTTTCAAGTTTTCTGCAGGGAAGTTGCTTCAAAGTGGCAGGGACCATTAGTGATACAGGAGGTGTACCGTTCAGGAGCTATCCGTCTTCACGGTGATATGAAAGGTAAACCTCATGTAGTCAATGGACAACGCCTTAAACATTATATTGCAGGAAGGAGCTTCATCGGAAAGGTGGAGGAGTTGAATTTAAAGACACCGGAGGAGGTAATTGCGAAGAATTTTGCAGTTTCAGAAACCCAAAATCAATAATAGGTAACTTTTGTGTTGGAAAGTTTCTCGGAATTGCGTAATTTTTACGGAAGTCATTTTTTATGGAAATTAACGTGTGGGACAAGAAAATTGGAAGGAACGGAGACCCGAGGAGAAAAGAGGGGGTCCCACGCGGCCAGATTCTTTGGCCGCGTGGGCCCACTCCTTTTGCCCCTCGGAGTCCCGTTTTGTCTCGTTTTCGTCTCCGACGCTTCGTCTTGACCTAAAAACCGTCAATATATACCCCTTCTGCCGATCTAATCTCGCACCGAGCGTTCTCGAGCGATCTTTGCTTTTGCTGTTTCTGTCTGTCAGGTTTTAGCCATGTCTAGCTCCGAATCCAACCATGAAGGGGAGAGCCTCCCCAAGGGAGGTGTTGTGAACCGCTACCTCAACTCCGTGATGGCACCGCCGAAGATGATTTCTTCAAGGAGGGTGTGATGCTCGTGGAGGAGGTGAAGGCTCCCAAGACCACCGGCACGGTGGAGGAAAGGCTGGATGATCTGGAGGAGAAGACCTTCAGGTATGGCACTGTTGTTAACGCAGCCTTGATGCTCATCACTTCATGAACCTGGAGCTGGAGAAGAAGGTTGAAGAGTACAAGAAGAGGCTCAAAATCTGGAAGAAAGATACAAGGACGTCATCGAGAAGTTGGACAAGATCCAATGCTTTGTGGGATGTAGAGAACCAGAACTGCGAGTATGAAGAACGCTTCAAGAAGATTGCAGAAGCTGCTACCCTCAGGTATAATAATCCACCTACATCTTTCCGTGATGGAAGGCCTTTCCCATGGAAGATGGCGGAATGGGAGGAGGAATATAAGAAAGAAGAGGCTCTAGCAAAACGTCAAGCTTGGGGAGTTCAACCTATCTTTATCTTTACTCATTTATCATATCTATCTAGTCATGGTGTGTTTTGCTTTTATCGTTTAGTTCTCAATCTCTCTTAGGAGTGTGTGAGCTCATGGAGCATTATCATGTATCCCTATCTTGTGGTTTATCAATGAATATTAAAGTATGGTGTCATCCATGATCCTCTTGTTTGGAGATTTATGGGTAACACTCATGCAAATGAGCGTGGCATATTTAGAGTTTCAGTCACATCTTGCCTTGAATCTTATATTTACTAATTGGAGGCACCGTAGAAGGCACCACGTTAATCCTCACGGTTAGAAAATCTGGTCCGTCAGATCAATCGATTATCCATCGACAGCCGTCGGTGATTTCACGTACGCTAGGCGGACTCTTCTCTCCCTCGCTTATGTTAATCACAGAAAAGTATAACGAAAGAAAAAACAATCTAATCATCGCCTCCATCCTCAGGACAACTTCCACCGCATAAACCAAACCCTAACCCTGCCGCCGAGCGTCCGGCGTTGGCTTCAATTTCTTGCGGCGAGACATTGAGCATCCTACGGCATGGATTTTGAGAAGTAGGTATGTAGCTGCGTCTGCAGATTCCTAGCACTGGGTTGCCGTGTGAAGTTGAGGGCTGGCGGCAAGCGACGGCCGGCCGCCCGGCCGACACGGTGCTCCCAAAACGTCGCTGGGCTGCTGGTCAAGGTTTCCACCGCCTACTCATGTTCTCATTACAGTCTGGCTTACCGGCTCAGCCAATGGATCATGTCCGACGTAAGGTTTCTGTTAAAATCATACGATCCTGGCTGCACGCATGCTCCCGACCAAGTCACCTGGATTCTATCTTGCGGCGTTTGACTGCATTCGTGGTACATCTACAGCTCGGTTATTGATGGATCATTTATGCACGACAACACAAACGATCTCCGTGGATTAGTGCCGCTATCTGAATCGAGAGTTAGACAGCCGTCGGTGATTTCACGTACGCTAGGCGGACTCTTCTCTCCCTCGCTTATGTTAATCACAGAAAAGTATAACGAAAGAAAAAACAATCTAATCATCGCCTCCATCCTCAGGACAACTTCCACCGCATAAACCAAACCCTAACCCTGCCGCCGAGCGTCCGGCGTTGGCTTCAATTTCTTGCGGCGAGACATTGAGCATCCTACGGCATGGATTTTGAGAAGTAGGTATGTAGCTGCGTCTGCAGATTCCTAGTACTGGGTTGCCGTGTGAAGTTGAGGGCTGGCGGCAAGCGACGGCCGGCCGCCCGGCCGACACGGTGCTCCCAAAACGTCGCTGGGCTGCTGGTCAAGGTTTCCACCGCCTACTCATGTTCTCATTACAGTCTGGCTTACCGGCTCAGCCAATGGATCATGTCCGACGTAAGGTTTCTGTTAAAATCATACGATCCTGGCTGCACGCATGCTCCCGACCAAGTCACCCTGGATTCTATCTTGCGGCGTTTGACTGCATTCGTGGTACATCTACAGCTCGGTTATTGATGGATCATTCATGCACGACAACACAAACGATCTCCGTGGATTAGTGCCGCTATCTGAATCGAGAGTTACTGCTTTGGATCTCGGGGTAATTTTTTCTAAATCTCTTGCCTAAGCAAATCTCATCCGCAATTTTCTGGTCAGATATCCATACTTTTCATCCTGAATTTGTAGGTCGTATGGTTGGTTTTGTTTGTAACAAATTCTATTGGAAAGTATCATCTAGCAATGTTAGGATAAACATACCAATTCTATAACCACCTTTACTCCGTATTTTTTTTATACAAATAGTTTCTTGCATGCTTCTATTGAAATCATAAATTTTGTTTCATCAGCGATTTTAGTTTATTTGTAATTAAGGTGTTAATCAGCTGTAACTATTGGTCAATATGAAGATAAAAAAGTGCTATCTCTTCATGTATTATTGAGGTAAGACAATGCGAAGAATCTCCACCGGATGTTTTTGTTTGCAGAGTCAATTTTTTTTTTGAAGTGTGAGGATCTCCTCATTGATTAGGTGTATAGCCATTGCACTGATACTTCCATCTGTCAAGATAAAATTAGTGGTTACCTTTTTTTCATTCCACTAGCTAGAAAGGAATTAACCAAACAAAAATGACTGTGATTTGATCCGTTGCTGCAAAAAACCGTGAAGAAAATTGTCATGGCCATATTTGCTAGCATATATTGTATTTGTGTATCTACAGTTCTGATTTCCTTAATGGTGGAAGACCTAACCTATTTACTGGACTACTTGGGGAAGATCACAGCCGTACTATACATCTATTGTCCCTCCTCTTCCGCTTTCTCTTCATCATCTTCCATCTCCTCTCCACCGCTCAATATACAAACCATGGGCGGAGAACTCGACAGTTTTCTTCTTTCTCACCATAGCTCTCTTATTTACCAAAAAGAAAGTTCTTAATTCGAACACAGCAGATCACAATGGGAGATCTTAGTTCACCGAAGTCTCCTGTGACATTAGGGGACATGTAATCTGCAGTTTTTCCGGTTCGGCTGTTCACCTCCTAACCATTTAAATGTGATTTTAGCAATTAATCATATGAGTAAACATTATTAGATATTATTCCCCTAATCTGTTTTAAATAAATATTAGCAAATAATTATAATAATTACACGTATAAAACTTCAACTGACAGATACTATGTATACGTTATGGATAAGGCAGGGTAGTTCATCTGTTTTTTTGGTTACTGAAACCCTTAAGATCATGCTTTTAAATATATGCAAAAAAGTTAGTCCAGATGAATAGGAAGTGAATTTTGCACTGATCTCTATAGCTGATGTTGATCATAATCAGTAAGTATACAGAGAACTTTCAGAATTTCTGTTTCACACATATTGAATACCTATTGTTGAGTATGCCTATTTGTAGCAGATTGAAGTGAGGTAGTGCCGTTGTCAAGTACAAAATCTACGTTATGTTCAGTTAAGCTAAAAGATGTTAAATACTACAAAGGATTCGGTGGCAAATGTTTATACTGTGTCTTATCAGAATAGGTTTCTTCTCCAGAGCATATTTGTTACGGTGCTCCAGTGAAAATACATGCTTAGTGTAGGCGAGAAATACGATGCGATCGTAATAATTCAAGAACGTACATGACAAGCTTCCCTCTTTCGTACATTCAATTACAGATTGTGATCAATTAGTTATACTATTTCTTACCAGTTAGAAGGTACATGATTTTTTCTCTGCCTTTCAACAGGTGTTATTAGTTGTAATCAGGCAGTGACGGACATGAAAGATTCATTTGTCAGCGCGAAGTATGTTCTTAGCTGAACGGCTTTTTCTACCATCTACAACGTGATTAGCAAAACCTTGATAGCTGCAGTACATTATGACATTTATACTCTGTAAAGGAATCCACGAGCGTGGTTCTATTCTTTCGATTTTCTTCTTGGCATGTGGAGTTACCGATTTTCTTTTCTTTGGAAAAGTGCAGATGGATTGACTTGGGCAAGCCACACTGTTACAGGATTCTGAGGCAAGGGGGTCCTTCATCGGATATTCGGGTTTTTATTTGTATAAAATATAAAATGGTCACTACTATTTATTTTTCTATCATTGTACGAAGAAAATGTACCCATGATTTCCAGTGTCGTTGAAGGTTTATCGAATTGGTATGTGTACCTTATAACCCTATTTAAAACAACCATTTTGTCTAGCTGGTGTCCAACACATGCATACTGATACACCTTTGATATCAGCTACTTCTCTAAAAACGTCTAGAATTAATATTCTTCCAAATTAAACTGGTCTTTACTAATGGTTTTTAATTTTATTTTCACATCATAACCCACTTCTTTGGTTGGACGGAACAAATTCTATTTGCGTCTCATCAGTTAGTGTGTTAAGAATTTTACGATTGAATATAAAATTCTACTCCCTCCGTTCTAAATTAGATGACTTGCTATTAACTATCATATGTTTCTACCATCATTTTTCTTGGTCTATATAACAAAAAGAGATCAAATATTTTAAGATGTATTACCGTTGATGTGATAAAACATGCCGTGGGTTACAGTCCATCCGACGCAACTAAATAATTCGGCAGCTGTTGCTTATTCAACACCTATCTGCTCCTTGCAAATTTGTGAAATCGAGTCCTATTCTGTTTAATTGAAATGTAATTTTTAATACGGCTACAACTATATCATTTTTTTGTGGTAGAGATGACAACTATAATGTGGTGAGAAATTAGTAAAATTGTCAAAACCAAAGTCCTAATATTCCATGTTCTAACAAATTTGTTTGATTTGGGCACCATGGGTTACCAAGGAAAAACCGTATATATAGTTGGTTTTAATAATAGTGTGGTGAAGTGTATCACATAAGTTTTCTGATTTTACGCATACAATCTATACTACTAAATATTTTTCATGCATATTAAAATTCTAGCCCGTGCGGATGCACGGGTTGACATTGATGCTTAAATCTTTAAACCCTAAAGTAAATCAAATTTATCAATTATTCTTATATGTTGATAGTTTAACTATATGCATTTTACCTTTAGGAAAGAAAGGCTTTAGAATTCGTTATAGAGATGGTGTTTTCATGGCAAGTAGAAAGTTGAAACCATATTTTCAGGAGCATCCAATCACAGTGGTCAGTTCAATACCCTTAGCAGATATCATCAGAAATTCAGAAGCTACAGGAAGAATTGCCAAGTGGGCAATAGAGATGGGGCCGTACCACATTGACTATGTGCCTCGCACAGCTATCAAATCTCAAGCATTGGCTGATATTCTTAATGATTGGACGCAGTTGAGTGCACCACCCCTTACCCCGAGTCTCAAGCCTTGGGTCATGCACTTTGACGGGTCTAAGCAAGCACAAGGTTCAGGAGCCGGAGTTGTGTTAACTTCTCCCAAGGGTGATAAGTTGAGCTATGTTTTGCAGATTCACTTTGATTGTTCTAACAATGTGGCAGAATATGAGGCTTTGCTGCATGGTTTGCGTATGGCAAAGGAGATGAACATCAAGCATATCAATTGCTATGGGGATTCAGATCTTGTGGCACAGCAAGTTTCAGGAACGTGGGATAGAAAAGATGCGACAATGACGGCTTACAGAAGAGAGGTGGACAGGGTAGCCGGGTTTTTCTCAGGCTATCAGGTGGATCATATTGATCGCAGGAAAAATGATGCTGCAGATGCTTTATCAAGACTCGGCTCACGCAGAGAGCCGGTTCCACCTAATGTTTTCTTGGACGAGCTATGGACTCCATCAGTTAAGCTCCAGGACGTGGAAGAGCTTGCGACTCAGGAAGACCCGGATTCGCAGTTAGTAGCAGCAACTCATGAAATTCCGGAGTGGACAGAACCATACTTGGCGTATCTTTTGCGTGGAGAGCTGCCAGAACAGGAAGTTATATCCCGGCAAATTGTGCGCCGGGCTAAGGCTTACGTGGTTATTGATGGCGAGTTATATAAGAGAAGTGTCTCCGGAGTGTTTCAGAGATGTGTGTCTGGAAAGGAAGGCCGACAAATTCTGAAAGAGATTCATGAGGGAGATTGTGGTCATCATGCCTCAACAAGGTCCTTAGTAGCAAAAACTTTCAGACACGGTTTCTTTTGGCTCACAGCCCAGGCAGATGCAGAGCGCCTAGTAAGCAGATGTGATGGTTGTCAGAGGTACGCAAGGCAAATCCACGTGCCGGCTCAGGAGTTGCGCACAATACCTTTGACTTGGCCTTTTGCAGTTTGGGGGCTTGATATGGTGGGTCCTTTTAGCATGTCTCCTTGCAAGAAGACCCACCTCTTGGTTGCCATTGACAAGTTTACAAAGTGGGTTGAGGTGATGCCTGTTACAAATTGTGAAGCAGCTACAACAGTCAAAATTTTGAAGCAGATCATACACAGGTTTGGGTATCCTCATAGTATCATCACAGACAATGGCACTAACATGTCCCTTGGTGAGATGGCAAAGTTCTGTGGAAACCATGGTATACGTTTAGACGTTGCTTCAGTTGCTCATCCGCAGGCCAATGGACAAGTAGAACAAGCAAATCAAGAGTTGCTTCGAGGTTTGAAACCACGTCTCCGGGTCCCGTGCATCAGAGCCGCCGGAGCGTGGGTTGAGGAGTTGCCATCAGTAGTTTGGGGAATCAACACAACACCAAATAGATCCACCAAGATGACCCCTTTCTTTATGGTGTATGGGGCAGAGGCAGTATTGGCAAGTGATATTATTCATAACTCGCCTCGCGTGGCGGCTTACGTCGAAACAGAAAACGAGCAGACCCGGCAGGATTCAGTGGACCTGTTAGAGGAGAACAGAGAACAAGCATTGGAGAGATCAGCGATATATCAGCAAGATTTGAGGCGGTATCACAGTCGCCGGGTTAAAACTCGCACTTTCCAGGACGGTGATTTAGTGCCGCGATGGACGCAATCCAGGGAAGGGATGCACAAGTTATCTCCTCCTTGGGAAGGGCCCTTCATCATAAGCAAGAAATTGAACCATGGTTCGCATTATTTGGTGGATGCTAGAGAAAATCCGAGTCTGTAAATGACACAGCGCACTCCACCTTTTCATTAGAAGAGCGTGAGCGGCCATGGAACATTGCCCAGCTGCGCCCGTACTATACTTAGCATGAGAAAGAGATATGAGATGTAATACACGATGTAACAGGCAGCAGGTTTCAGACGCACTCTTTTCCTTGCCAGGGTACCTAAGGGGACTGGAAGGTTTTTAATGAGGCGGCTTGCTGACCTAACCTTTTCTATCAATCAATAAAGTAAAGTTTGAACAGAAATTTGTCTTGTTTCAGTCTCAGTTTATATTGGCGAGCCGATTTTTTTTTTGTTTGCATGTATGCCGTAGCAGTTTTTTGTTCAGCTTGGTCTTGGGGGCTGGTCATTGAGGTGGCAAAGTTTTTCCCCAAGACCCGGCTCATACGATTATCCGGGTCTCGAAATTTTTGTGACCCGGTAAGAGCAGTTTTTAGCTTTAGTATTTTGGATTAAGTAGCATGCATGTTTAGTTTAAATATAAGTTGTTTATGTTTTCTGTCATAGAACAAGTGTTATAGTTGCTTTTTATCTTTGAGGACGCCCAGAGAGCGCGTCCCACCAGTATGTAGATCAATGGGGTAATGTTGCATAGTTAAGCCATTACTTTATAAACATTGATCCAGGTCTTGGGGGCTCTTACTTGAATAGTTTGTAGCTGCAATCCCAAGACCCGGCTTTTATGCCACTAGTTTATTCTTGGTTATCTTGCTGTTGAGCTGATGTGACTCGCAATTATATGGCCTGATTGCTCACCTGGAAATTCAATCAACCATGAGGCCCATTGGGACTTGGTTCGACCCTGTTTTTCTCAGCGAAGTTGCGACAGGGTATCCATGCGAAAGTTGGCTCACAGTTAAAGAATTCAAAAGGGTCATCAAAACCACAGAGAGGTATCATCAAACAAAAGTTTCAAGTAATAAAAGCAAAGTTTCAAAGGTGAACTACTACACCACTGCAAGCAAGAGATAATAGTGCTAAGTTATTACAATAACCTGCCCGAAGGGCCGAATGAAATTGTTTTTTGCAGAGATAAAAGCATCTGCATAAGTTTTTCAAGCCTCGGCTTCAGGAGCTGGGTCACGGTGAGGCGAGCTGGATGGTTGTTCGTCGGTGGTTTTCGCCGGGTCATCTTCCTTGGCGGCCGCCGGGTCAGCTTCTGTCTCCTTGGTCTCCTTGGCCTTGATCTTGCGCCGGGTGACTTGTTGAAGTGATTGGAAGTAGTTTTCATCATCTTCTTCAACCGTGGCCCGTGATGGAGGTGGAATAGTTGGCGTAGAAGAGCTGGGTGCAGTGGAGGTACTGGGAGCAGTCTTTGCTGGATCAATGGAATCCTTGTAGCTTTGCAGGAGATCGATGCGTTGTGGCTCATCATCCATGATCTCTTCATCGTTTTCGGTGTATCCATACTGCAGCGTGGTGAGCTTCATTTTGCTGGCAATCACAGTGGCAACGTGCCGGGTTTGCTTCACAACCCGGGAGTAGCACTTCTTGTCAAATTCCTTGCCATCACTGTTGTATTGGGGAAAACCATTCTTCAGAGGAGCCGGGTTTAGCTGGGGATGGTAGGCCTTTGCCAATGCAAGACCTCACATCACCCCGGCCCTGCATGCAGATCTCTTCAGCAAATGAATCCATTGTGGCATTGTTGACAGATGCCCAAGGACTTCAGTGTATGCGCTTGGCGGGTTCTCCCAAGTCCTTGCGGCTTTGATGACCTCACAGCTGCCAAAGTACAGTTGGCGTGTCAGCGTGTACATGCACTTGATCTTCTCTGCAGTAGTTTTGCGAAGGTTCCCATCACGAGGGCCTGGGTAAGGAAAGGCATAACAGTGAGATTTAAAAACCGGGTCTGCTTGCTCAGTTCAGTTCGAGTTCAAAGGAGTAATGCTTACCCACTAAGGATTCAACCATAGAGGTGATCATTTTCTTCAGCCGGGTTAGCTCATTGGTAGCTGCATCTAGTTGCTTTTGGAGGTTGGCGCGTTGCTCTTTCCAGTGTTCTTCATGTTCCTCCAGTTCTTTCTTGAGGTCAGAATTTTCCTGGGTTAGCTCTGTGACATTTTTCTCCAGGGTTTGCAGCTGTTCAGCATGCGTCAGCCGGGTTTCAGATTCAGTTTTAGCAACGTCTTTGAGCCGGGTGATTTCTGCCTCGGCTTTGGTGTGGTCTTCCTCTTAAAATACAAGAGATTATGTTAGTCCCAGGTTACCGCAGGCAAGTTAACCCGGAACTTGGGGGCTACAAGTTTGACGTTCTTAAGAAGTGCATAAGAGGCAATATGGATGCATGGTAGTCCCAGGCTGCTGCAGGCAGGCAACCCGGCACTTGGGGGCTACAGTGTTCAAGTTTTGATGTGAAAGTTGGCAAGTTTTAAATGATGGAAGTTTTTAGTCCCAGGTTGCTGTGAACAGACAACCCGGCACTTGGGGGCTACAGGTTTGAAGTTTTTTTACCAGAGGAATTCATATTATAAGCACCAAGCTCATTAACAAGTGATGAACTTAGAGCTTGGGGGCTACTCAGGATATAGTTATGCAAGAAAATATAAAGGCAATAAATAAAGTGTGTACCTGATATCGTTTCTGAATCAGGGCGACCAGTTCAGTCTCCAGGTTCTTATGTTGAGCAAGGCGAGAGAAGTACTCATCGCAAAGGGCTGGGACGGACATGGCACCCAGAGCCGGCAAATCTGATGAAGGAGCCGGGTCCTTTCCCTTGGCAGGAGACGCCGGCTTAGCACTTGGAGCTGGCACTTTGGCCAGAGTTTCGGGAGCACCTTGTACTGGAACGTGCCGGGTTCCAGTAACTTGTACTTCATCCTCTTTGGTTCCAGAGTCTAACCCGGGCGAATGAGTAGCTGGGGAGGATTCTGGCACAAGATCAACTGAGTTTTTTGGAGAAGCCACGGGGGTTACATGCTCCATTGGCTCGTCTCTGTCCACCGGTTCTTCAATATGTGCCTCCATAGGAGAAGGCTCTGTTGTTGCTGGAGGAGGAGACGCTGCTGGAGGAGAGTCCGGGTCTTCATCCACAAAGGCTCTGGCACTGGAACAAGATAGTGATTTAGTCAAACAAAAAAGGGGCAGTAAAATATAGAGGTATGGAAAAGGTGTGTGAAGTATTTCTAACCCGGTGTTGATCTGGAAGTCCTCAGGAGTGCTAACGCTGTCCGAGGATGAAGCTGACAAAGAATGGGATTTAGCGGCTCGGATTTTGCCAGCTAAAGGATGTGTCTTCTGGATGGATTTGGCCCAACTGGCCAAGGAGCATGGAGGGATACCTGTGTTCAGGGAACCCGGGTTTGCAGCAGACCGGGTCCGGGGTTTCTTCTTGGCAGCAGTTTCTTTCTCGAGCTCCTTTGCCTGTGTGTGTGCTTGGGGTTGAGATATGTTCATTGCATAAGTTGAAAGACGAGAGTAAGGCACCTATGCAACAGTAGCTCGAGTCCTCTTAAGAGAGGGAGGTTCAACAGTTTGAAGACCCGCCGTTTCATCAGCAGCCGGGTCAGAGGGTCCTGGAATAATAAATGCCGGGTTATCAGATGATTGGTCCTTAGCGGTGGCTTCATTGTTAATCAGGTCGACGAAGAGCCGGCCAGCTGAGTCTAGCTCACCTTCTTCTTCTTCTTCTTCATCGCTGGCATCTGTGTCTTCATGGGCAGGAGGAGATTCAGGGGCATAGTCAGCTTTCCACCACTCTGGGTCCTGAAATGAAGAAAGTTGAACATATAAGTGTGCTATGTGATAAAAGCCGGGTTAAAAAGATAGAAAGCAAAGGATAGTCTTACAGTGGGTGGTTTATTCTTGGCACTAAATGGGGCAAGCCCGGTTAGTGCGATGTCATCTTTCTTTTCGCCAAGCAGTCTCTTGGCATTCTTCACAATCTGATCATCAGTAAGCGTTATCTCGGAATAACGCATGCTGTCAGTGGTTTCTTCAGTGTACTCATGGATTAACCGGGTCCTGATGCTGAGGGGCTAGATGAACCAACCGATCCAGCACTTGACAAGATCTGTGCCGCGGAGGCCGTGGGCAAGCAGTGCTCTGGCCCGGACGCGGACTGCTTCAACTAAGACCCGGTTCTCATCGCTGGCATAGCTGTTCATCTTTGGGTCGTAAACTAACGCAGAATTTCTGAAGGCCGGGAACCGGGCCTCGTCTGAGGCAGGGGAAGTGTCCTTGCAGTAGAAGTAAGAGTTTTGCCACCCCTTAGGGTGGCTAGCAAGAATGAGAGCCGGGAAGTCGCATTCTCTCTAGCGTTGGATGGAAACACCTCCATAAGGGCCAAGAGGCTTGTTTTTGTGAGAGGGATTGCAGTAGAAGAGTTCTAAAAACAATTCAAGGCTGGGAGCCATCTGAAGATAATCTTCGCAGAAAACTACATAGTTGCTAATGTTGAGGATGGAGTTGGGAGCAACATCCATCGTGGTGAGACCATAGTATTTAAAGACTTGGCGGAAAAAGAGAGAGCCCGGAGGGCGGAGACCACGGGAAATATGATCGAGTAAGACGACGATTTCACCTTCTTTGGGGTTGGGACGCGTTTCTTCTCCAGGAGCGCGCCAATGAATCTCATCCTTGGGAGGAAGCTCGCCCCGGTTCACGTACGTTTGCAGCGTAGTGTCCGTGGCGCTGGATCTGGCCCAGTTCACCGGAGCGGCAGCCGCGGCGGCGCTGGTGGTTGCTCCCTTCTTCGCGCCCTTCTTCGTGGCCTTGGGACCACTGGACTTCACCTTCTCCTTCCCCATTGCTGCAGAGCTATGTTGTAGCCCAATCTCGGAGAGTGGATGAACTAACCCTAGCTGGGAAGTGGATGCGAGGAGAGGAAGATTGGGACTGGGTGCGGATGCGATTGAGCGCGGAATCGAGGGCGCAACACGGCTGGATTAATTGGTTGCGATTGCGAAGTTTTCTATCGGGATTTGGAAGCTCGATTGGAGATGGATTGCGGCGGCTGCGCGAGGTTGAAGATGAACTGGCCAAGGAAGGGAATGGGGAAAGTAACAGTGCGTTTACCCTAGCTTTCTTCTTATAGGAGCAGTAAAATCCCTAGGGGTGTTGTGGTAAAAAGTGAAGAGATAAGGATCTTTGACCAAAAGTCAACGACAAACAGAATGAGATAATTACGGGATATTAATTGATAAGATCACGATTGAGATGGATTGAGGATGGATTTACAGTTGGGCGATAATTTTTGCTAAGTGTCGAAAGTGAAACCCGGTGGTATATGAAGCCGGTGTATCTGAACCGGGTTACGTCCAAGGTCGCCAAGAAGGGCTGGCCAAGCTCAGGAGAAAAGTGATGTAACCTGGCATTTAATGTGTTGTATATTATTTTGTGTTTCAGGTGGTTAACCCGGCTGACCAAGATAACAGTTCAGCTTAAAGAAGCAATATTCAAGAATAGAAGCAGAACATGTCAACCTGGCGACCAGGTTAACCTGGGGGCTACTGATGGGGGGATAATAACCCGGTAGGCTCATGAAGAGGGAAGCGTGACCCGTCAGGCAGGAGGCCCGGCCAGGCCAGCTAACCATCAGCATGGGCCGGGTTATGTCGCTGGGCCAGTAGGTTTGGCGGTAACCCGGTTCAGGAAGGAAAGGTTCTAGAAGACCAGAGGCGGTTCGGGACTTGGCGGACACGAAGGCCAGAAGAGCTAGAGTAGGACTCCGAGTCTGGGTAGAACCCGGATTTATCTTGTAAAGCGCCAGGAGACCCGGTCATCTATATAAACCGGTCCCTGAGCCCTAGTTAAGAGAGAACTTTTACGATCCAAGATTAGGCGAGAGAATCCTAGAGAGAAACATATGCTACCAAGCGAACCTTGTAAACTAGATCGAGATCCGGCTCTGTTGTCGTAGCCGGGTTATCGAAATCGAGATCAATAACATGATAGCAGGAAGTAGGTCTTTATCTCCAATGGAGAGGCCGAACCTGGGTAAACCCTTTGTCCCTGCAATGCTAAACAATCTCCCAGATACCAGAGTCGCCGTGCCCATCAACTCAAGCTACCCCAAAGTATCATATGCCGTGTTATCTACCCCAGTAAGGCCGTTATTACTGTATTCGATACTCTGATCTTTATTATTTAGTAAAGTATTTACTTGCTGAGTACGACTTGTTTGTACTCACCCTTTTATGTTTTTATGATATCAGAGTTCGCAGCGGAAGCCGTTCTCCGAGGAGTAGGCTGGACCAGTTGGGTGGGACACGAGTAGAGAACTAACTTACTCTCTAAATGTAATAAGCTTGTAAAATGAGTGTGTTGGACAATTGTAGAATTATCTCATTATAAAATAAGTAAAGAGAATGAGTCAATATGACTTGAAAATAAATAGTTTAAGGTTGAGATATAGTCTTTTAGGATAAAAAGTTAGGAAGGGATAATGAAAAGGATATGAAACACTCTTGTTAGAATCTAGTATCTTTTGAGCAAATTAATGAATCATGGATATTTTAATACTTATGCTCTTGGAAAGTGAATGAAAAGGAAGGCACCTGAAAATTCAGTTAGCCACGGAAATTGTAAGATAAAGGTTGTATAGAGCATAGGAACTTGATTGAAATATCCATGACTAAAGTTTGCACTAGTTACTAGGGAAGCTAGGTTGTAAAAAATCTTATATCTATCTTTTCATTCGTCTTCTTTTGAACTTATTATCCAATGAGAGTTTATCTTGTCTTTAAATTTCAGCAAAGTATAAAATATTATAATGCTTGCCATAAAGAGCAAAAGCATGTGAAAAAGAGTATGATTCAATTGTCCAACATACAATGGTTATTTGCCTTCAAAAGTAAGGGGTGATTGCTAGAGCTTCTACTTATGTTGCCCTCATGTGTATGAGTTTTAGTTCATTAATCTTTCATTGCAATTGAATATGATGATGATACAATGCTCGTATTTATTTATCAACCATAAGTCCATTGATGCATGTAATGATCTATGTCCTTACTTACTCGAGGACGAGTAAAGGTTTAAGCTTGGGAGAGTTGATACGTGCATTTTATATCATCATTTATACAACTTATATTATCATATTAGAATGTTATTGGCATTGTTATATCATTGTTTTTACATGTTTTAGATGATTTATGGGACTTTCATACAAAGTCCCTATTTTTGGTATTTAATTTCTGGGAGGCAGAAAACCTCCTTTTCCTTGTTTTTAATGTTTCAGGAGCTACAGGGACTCAAATGGAAAAAGGAAAATTGCACAGCTGGTTTTTCATCGGGAGAATAACAGGGGAAAGAAGATCGAAGGAAGAAGAGCCACGAGGCCCAAAAGAGGGGGGCCCACGCGGCCAAGGAATTTGGCCGTGTGGGACCCACTATCTGGACCCTCGGGCACTTCCTCGCTCGGGGCTTTTTAGCACGCCTTCGTCTCGCCCGAAAAGTGACGCCCTAATTTTCCCAAGTCCATCCGAGGCAGCGGCGGCGGCGAAACTCCTGATTCCCTCCGAGGGGGGTCAGATCCTGCTGCTTCGGAGCTCCGGAGTAGGGGGAAATCATCGTCATCGTCATCACCTCTCCTCCTTGGCGTGGGAGGAGGCCTCTACATCATCACCATCACTAAGACCAGCACCATCTCCATCATCATCTCCGTGATCCACTTCGTTCCCCTCGTAGATTGAGAGTTGCTATACCCTAGATACTTGTCTTGTGCTACTATTCATGTTTGTGATTGAGTATTGTCATTATTTGGAGGTGAAGTTATATTTTCAGATTGTGTTGTACCACTTATGCCACTGAATATCATTATGTTTGCACGTTGTGAGTACTTCCCGTATGTTCCTGAGGGCATAGGATGAATTGGCAATGATTTATATATGACATGTGTTGGTATTTTGTCTAGTGTTTATCTTTTTATGTGATTCTATGATGGTGTTGTGTGAACGTCGACTGCACAACACTTCACCTATATGGGCTCATAGGAGAACACCGTAGTGTAATGAATTGAGGGAGACTTGGGGGGACATGTAAACCTGAGACCGAGTCATGAAGTTGCATTATGAGGGTATTAGTATCGGGGAACTTAGAGTGTAATGCTATGGTGGGACTTTATGTCTTAATAATTCTTGTGCAGTCATTTACTTGGCCGCATGATCCATCATAAGGGGTTTAGTTTATTTATTTAGCTATACCTAACAATGGCTCCATCCAAAGAAGATTAAAACTTGACAAGATATTCAACGTGTTGTTTAATAAATCTCTATGCCTAGCAGTATCCATGCCGCCCTCGGGAACGTTTTCCACATATAAGTTACACATCACTTGAGCTTGTCCTCTTGCCACATAGAGGATTGGGCTTTCTCTCTTTGAGAGCTTTTTACTTGCTATCATTTATATTCAGCATTTTTACTTTCTTGCAACTATACAACCAAAAATCCCAAAAACACTTGCATCTTTCATTGTTTTATTTATCATTCTTGCTAACCAATACCTTCAGCTCCTCGTGGGTTTGACAACCTTTTTTAATCGAAAGGTACTACAATTGATCTCCTGCACTTGGGAGTCATCAACTAGCTAGTACGTGAGTTTGGTCCAAGTTGTTTAGGACTCTTGTGTTCAACGTGGTCGGATTATTTAATTAGGAAAGGATGATTAGTATAGTTAGGAAATGATTCTGTTTTGATTTGCTCCCTAGTTTTCGTTCAGTTGCGTCGCCTATAAAAAGGGCTGGCTACGGCCAATGTATCCAGATTAGAATTTGAGATTAAGAGTTATCGTGAGGTTCGTTCCAAGATGGGTCACCGTATCAAAGTGTTGCTTGTTTTTGATTGCTGATTGTATCGATCTGTTGTTTGCGCATCTTATGGGATTGATTTCATTGATCCAACGTTGCTGTTCTTGGTTCGCCGTGAAAGATTGGGCCTAAAACCCTTTTGGATCACATTGATCCTTATCACCGCGGCATTCCCTTTTTTTCTTTTGTTTTTTTTTTGCTTTTTCTTGTTCCTTTTTCTTTTTATTTTTCTTTTTCGTTTCTTTTCTTTTCTGTTTTTCTTTTTGTTTCCTTTTCCTTTTCTTTTTCTGTTCTGTTTTTGTTTTATTTTTCTTTTCTTATTCTTTTTCGTTCTTTTTTAAATTGTTTTTTGAAAATGGTTCCATTTTGAAAATGGTTTCATTTTGAAAATGGTTCCAAATTAAAAAATGGTTTCATTTTGAAAATAGTTCCAAATTAAAAATGGTTCCGAATTTAAAAATAGTTCCAAATTTGAAAATGTTTAAATTTGAAAATGGTTCCATTTTGAAAATAGTTCCAAATTTAAAAATGGTTCGATTTTGATAATGGTTCCAAATTAAAAAAAATGGTTCTGAATTTAAAATGGTTCCAAATTTGAAAATGATTCCAAATTTGAAAATGGTTCTAAATTTGAAAATGGTTCCATTACCAAATGTAAAAATGGTTCCAAATTTGAAGAAGGTTCCATTTTTAAAATGGTTCCATTTTGAAATTGGTTCCAAAATAAAAAATGGTTCAGAATTTAAAATGGTTCCAAATTTGAAATGGTTCCAAATTTGAAAATGGTTCCATTTTAAAAATGGTTCCAAATTAAAAAATTGTTCATTTTTGGAAATGGTTCTATTTTTGGAAATCGTTCTAGTTTTGAAAATTGTTCCAATTTTTTTTTAAATGGTTCCAAATTTGAAAATGGTTAAAATTTTGAAAATTGTTCCAAAATTGAAAATGGTTCTAAATTTGAAAATGGTTCAAATTTTGAAAGTGGTTAAAACTTTGAAATTGGTTTCAAAATTTTGGTTCCAATTTTAAATTTTGAACCATCTTCAATTTTTGAACGATTTTTAAATTTTAAACCATTTTTGGTTTCTTTTTTTCTTTTTCAAAATGGTCATATTTTTTAAAATGGTTAATATTTCAAAATATTTAGATTTAAAAAATATTTGTGTTTCAAAAATTAGGTTTACATTATTTTTCAATTTTCGAATAGATAAATAAATGAAAATAATCGAAAAAGGAAAGCAGAAATAAAAACGCGACGTACCTTAACTGGATCTGAAGCACAAGCGATACCCATGAAAGGAAGCTAGTAGGCGGCGTGGGAAGTTAGCGCCGCTAACGAGCGACACAAAGCTTCTTTTTCATTTTCTTTTTATTTTCCTTTTCTTTCTTTTTTCTTCTCTGTTTTTCTTTTTCCTTTTCTTTTTTTTTCTTTTTTTTTCTTTTTTTCTTTCTTCTTTCTTTTTCCTATTCATTTTCAAAAATGTTTTTAGATTTGAAATTTGTTCATTTTCAAAAAAATATTCATTTTCGAAATTTGTTCATTTTCGAAATTTGTTCATTTTCAAAATTTGTTCATTTTTGAATTTTGTTCATTTCAGAAATTGTTCATTTTTGAAATTTGTTCATTTTCGAATTTTGTTCATTTACAAAATTTGTTTATATTCGAAAATTGTTCATTTTCGAAATTTGTTCATTTACAAAATTTGTTCAAATTTTGAAATTTGTTTATTTTCAAAAATTGGTCATTTTCAAAATTGTTCATATTTGAATTTTGTTCATTTCGAAATTTGTTCACTTTCGAAATTTGTTCATTTACAAAATTTGTTCAAATTTTGAAATTTGTTCATATTCGAATTTTTTGTTCATTTTTGAAATTTGTTCAAATTCAAATATTATTCATTTTTGAAATTTGTTCATTTTCGGATTTTGTTCAGATTCAAAATTTATTCATTTTCTAATTTTGTTCATTTAAAAAAATTGTTCAAATTTTGAAATTTGTTTAGATTCAAAATTTGTTCATTTCCAAAATTTGTTCAAATTCAAAATTTGTTTAGATTCAAAATTTGTTCATTTACAAATTTTGAAATTTGTTCATATTCGAAATTTGTTCAGATTTAAAAATCGTTCTTTTTCGAATTTTATTCAAATTCAATTTTTATTTGAACCAGCAAGAAACAGCGCCTAACGAATCCACCAGGAGCGAGCAAGAAAAACAAATCACGAACCAGCAAGAAACAACGTCAAACTGAACAGAAACAGCGCGAAACGCTACTACAAGTATTGGGCCCGGCAATATCGTCCGTGTAACGCTGAAGGGCTACGTGAACAGTATTCTGGTTCACGTAGCGCGTGACACAGGAGCTCCCAGCATCTCTCCCCCTCGCCGCCTGCGTGGATCGCTCCGCGACGCATAAATGGGCCGGCCCAATTAATTCGCACAGAGATCCATGAAACATTTGTTCTTGTTTTTTCGTTTTCTTTTCTATTTCTTTAAATGAACTATTTTCAATTTTGGAACAATTTCTTAAATATGGAACCATTTCTAAATTTGGAACCATTTTCAAAATGGAACCATTTTTTAAAAATGAACAATTTTCAAATTTGGAACCATTTTCAAAATGGACCCTTTTTAAATTTGGAACCATTTAAAAATGAACAATTTTCAAATTTGGAACCATTTTAAAAATTGAACCATTTTTAAATGAGATATATGCATGGCTGGTCACTGAAGTACTTTTGTCACTGAAATTGCAAGATGTTTTTGTAAATGAGTACTTTGGTCACTGAACCAGTCACAACCGTGAAGTGGGACGCTTACTGGGATGTTGACCGCATACTTTGACCAATTGTTTTTGCAAAAACAACCCTATAAAATCACAAAACCAAATTAACCTCTTTCTTTTTATGTTTGTCTCACTTACAAGTGGGCCCCACCTGTGAGGTTGTCTTCAACCTTTGCCTGCAGTGCCTAAATCCCGACAGTCGTAGAGGGCCTCCTCTGCACGCGAGTGGATGGCTCCCGGCCGGCGCGGCCTCCCGGCGCTTAGGAGGACGGTGGAGTGAGGCGGAAGGCCGGGGCGCACGAGCAGGGACACGCACAGTGGCGGCTCAGACTGAGGCATGAGTCCGCCGGCACGGCCTCCCGGCGCTCTTGGAGGACGGCGGAGTGAGGCGAGGTCAGAGGCGGAGGTCCAGGGCACACGCGCGGGGAGGCGCTCGGTGGCGACCCGGACGGAGGCGCGCGGCGCGACCTCCTGACCAACGCGATTTGCCCTCGCCGGCGCTGCCTCCCGGTGCTCTTGGAGGAGGGAGGAGTGATGCGCGTCAAAGGCGGAGGGCTGGGGCGCGCGAGCGGGTACACGTTCGGTTTCGGCCTGGATGGAGGCGCCCAGCGCGGCCTCCCAGCCGACACGATTTGCCCTCACCAGCGCGGCCTCCTGGCGCTTGGAGGACGGCGTAGTCAAGCGTGGTCAAAGGTGAAGGGTTAGGGTGCACGCGTGGGGACGCGCTCGGTGGCGGCCCGGATGGAGGCGCGCGGCGATTTGCCCTCGCCAGCGCTGCCTCCCGGCGTTTTTGGAGGACGGCGGAGTGATGCCCGGTAAGAGACGGAGTGATGAAGGACCTCCTGACGAGCGAGACCCACCCGTCAGTGAGAGATAAAAACACAAACTAAATTATTTAATTCTCCAGGGTTGTTTTTACAAAAATAAATGGTCAAAGTATGCGGTCAATGTCCCAGTCAACGTGCCACTTCACGATTGTGACCGGTTTACTCATGTCTGCCAAGTTGAGTGACCCACGGGCAACATCTTGAAACTTCAGTGACCAAAGTACTCATCTCGGCCAAGTTCAGTGACCAACCATGCATATATATCTTTTCAAATAAGGAACCATTTTCAAAATGGAACCATTTTAAAAAATAAACAATTTTCAAATATGGAACCATTTTAATATTTAGAACCATTTTCAAAATGGAACCATTTTTAAATTTGGAACCGTTTTAAAAAATAAACAAATTTCAAATTTGGAACCATTGTTAAATTTGGAACCGTTTTAAAATGGAAACATTTTTAAATTTGGCACCATTTTCAAAAATGAAATTTTTTAAAATTTGGAACCATTTTCAAAATGGAACCATTTTTAAATTTGGAACCATTTTCAAAATGGAACCATTTTAAAAATGAACAATTTTCAAATTTGGAACCATCTTTAAATTTGTAACCATTTTCAAAATAGAACCATTTTTAAATTTGGAACCGTGTCGTGGTGGTATCACGGCAGATGCCATAGGATGGCTAAAGTGTGGGGCCGATGGACGCTGGTGGAATCCGGGAGAGGGCTAGCGCGCTAAGAAGCACACACGAAGAACACACCAGCACACCAAGATCTACCCAGGTTCAGGGCCCTCGTGAGGAGGTAAAGCCCCTACTCCTGCCTGACTCTTTCTATATATCTCGGTATCAAATGTACAAGCTGCTCCTTGAGCTGTATAACACAACAATGGTGAAAAGCACAAGGAAGGAGATGAAGCTACGGGTGAAATGGTATCTCAGGGCATCCTCCTTCACGCAGGAGGGGGTGAGGGCATATATATAGGCTAAAGCGAGTTACGGGAACACCCCTCCCAAAGCACTGTAGCCATGCCAAAGGTATGTCATGATGTTACTCCTGTCAGAGACAGGACGTGGCATGCCCATCTCCTGCAGCTCTACAGCACAGTTAGAAAGTACCCTCGGTCAGAGACATGACAGGGCCTGCCCATGCCTCTGCCTCGCAGTTTGTCCCCAGATAAACCGGAGTCAACGGTGGAATGATGGCCTGTCATCTCGCTCCTCACGCACGCCCCCGTGTCAGGCGCTTCCGTGCCAGACGTTCCCGTGTCAGACGGGATGCGACAGGAGCATTGACTCCCGTCCGACACTAGGATAAGCCGGCAAGGATATGCCGGATTCTCCTTCCTCAAATAACCTTCCCTGCACATAAGAAAAACATACAAGTTACCGACATACATATGTCGGTTATGTTATCTCGGATCTTTATCTCGGATCCCTTGTCTCGGTCGACACATGCTGGCTGGCACCAGCATGGTACCCCGGTCCCTTCTGGCCCAGGTTATCTCGGTAAGCCTATGTCGGTTTGCACCTGCACCACACTCTGAAGCCCAGTTATGCCGGTTTTACTATAACTTGGCCCACACCTGGGCATAGCTTTTACCACACCATGACCCTACCCGGGGGTAGCCCCCGACATTAGTCCCCGAAGCTGGTGCGGTCCTGCAGCCTTGGATGAAAGGCCACAGCAGGTTTAATCAACCGAAACAACCATAACAAGCATCCGACATTGCCATGTCGGTTCAACCAGTAAAACCACTAATAAAACTCTCCGACTGATTCCGACATCTGCCCCTGTGTCGGTTTCTCCGACACAAGAATTCCGCTGAAAGAGCAAGTCAAGCTTTCACGACCAACTCAACTTAACGCAACCATCCGACATAACCATGTCGGTACACCCCCAATATCCAGATAAAACCTCCAGCTGTTTCGCCATATGCCCTTATGCCGGTTGCTCCGACACAAGGCAACCGTTTTATGCTGATCAAACCTCCGACATTCACATGCCGGTTTATCGCATCTTCAAGGACCAAACTCGACAACATTCGAGATCTGCCCTTGTGCCGGTCTCTCCGACACAAGAAGATTCCCACAATCTCTCAAAGATCTCTCCGCAGCACGTGGCAGAGAGATGCTGAGCGCTGCCTCGGTTTCTGCGCACGGACAGACATGTCTCTGCACGCACGCCGCATACGTCACGAGCCGTCACGTCTCAAAAGCACTCGAGTGTGTTGACCGCGGCGCGCCTCCTTGATTCCCGCGCCAGTTACTGCGCCACGATCACGCCGCGGGCAGTTACCACCTTGTGGCCCACGATGCGGCTGATCGTGCGGCCCCAAATCTCGCAACTGCGCAGATCGTGCGCGGTTAATCCGCGCGCCCGTTACGGTAACCGCACGCGCTAAAAACGGAAACCGCACGCACCCCGTGCCCATAAATAGGGGAACGGGCACCTCTTCTCGTCTTCTCCGCATTCCTCTTCTTTTCTCTCTCTCCCGCACCATCGCCGCCGCCGCGCAGTGAGCTCCTCCACCGCACGACGCCGGATCTCACGAGCCACCGCCCACCGGAGCACCTCGCGCCGCCACCGGACAAGCGCAACTCCGGCAAGCCCCGCGCTTCTTCGCCTCGCACCGCCGTCGCAATCTCCGGTAAGTTTCTTGCCCTTGCCATTGCCGATGAACGTGTTCATCCTCACCGATGAACACGTTCCCCTTCTCCGACGAACTTTATTTATCTTCCCCGATGAACTTGCTCCTCCTCTCCGTAGATGCTATTGCTCTTAGTTGCTTAGATTCCTCTTAGATCTTCTCCATTGCGTCTCGCACCACCCGTGCTATAGTTCCTCCGTAGGTTCGTCTAGGTGTTCAACTTATAAAACTTGCCTTTATCCTTTATTTATTCTTCTCCGTAGATCTTTCCACCAAACACTTAGCCACAGATTGGTGTTTCCCGCCCTTTACGCATTTTCCTCTGTTACCCAAAGATTCCGAGATACTTATCTCGGTTCCTCTGTTGCCTAAATACTCCGAGATACTTATCTCGGTTCCTCCTATGCCTTTTTTGCAGATCCCTTCCGAGATGTCATCCAGCAATATCCCGGAGCCTGCCGAGGATATCGTTGAGGAAGGAGAGCGCGCCGGGTGGGAGGGTTCCGACGTAACCCAGGCCGAGATAGACTGGCTAGTCCGGACCAAACGCATTCCGGCACAAGTGATATGCCGGGTTCCCGGCAAAGAGGCCGAGCCGAAGCTGAAAACCGGCGAGCGCGTGGTCTTCGTCGTGCACTTCGAGCGCGGCTTTGGACTCCCGGCGAGCGAGTTCTTTCGATCCTTCTTGGATCGATTCCGGCTTCAACCTCACCACCTTCCAGCCAACGCCATTACCACGCTTTCTGCGTGTGTCTCTTTCTCCGAGGGATACCTCGGACTTTGGCCCACTGTAGAGCTCTGGGCCAAGTACTTCCAACTCCGGAAGCAAAGTGTCCCGGATCCGGAGAACAAGAACTTCCCCAAGGAGATGACCCCGTGCGGAGCTGCTACCATCATACCTCGGAGGGGTTTCTTACCTCGGATTCAAGGGATGGAGTCATGCCGGAAATGGCAGCGCACGTTCTTCTACGTGAAGAACCTGGACAGCCCAGACAATGCCGATTATCTGAACCTGCCGCTATTCAACATCGCCACCCCACTGAACAGTTTAACTGGTCCCTCAACCCGAAGGACCTGAACATCGAGATCAACCAGATCCACAAGGTCGTGGAGGAGCTGGTGAAGGCAGGCCTAACGAGCGATGATCTCCTGAGGACCTTCATCAGCCGCTGAATTTTCCCCCTCCAAGACCGAGTTCACAAGATCTGCCACATGAGTGGCCAGTATGATCCAACTCGGATCAGCACCCACGAGCTGAACAAAGCCGAGATCAGAAGACGCGTTAAGGCCATTGCCCGCACGCTTATGACCGAGGAATGGGAATGGGGTCTAGAAGCTCATAACAGAACTCGGCTTCCCGAGCAAGTAAGTAACCTTGCCACTTGCACCGACATATTTTTTCCTACCGAGGTAACTCTTATGCCGGTCCCACAATCCACTCATAAAGTAACTCGGTTTTACTGCTTCTGGCCTGCAGAGGTTTACCCGGCAAAAGACTGAAGATGGAGAGGATCCCTCCACCAAATGGATCCAAGATATCCCTGCCCCAGACGTCGCCGAGGTAGAAGATCCGGATGATGAGGATCAGCTGCCAATACCGAGAGCTGGCGCCCCTACCCCGGGTAAGCCTCGAGCCCGAGCTTCAATCCGAGATTGGTCAGATGATGATGATTGCGAAATGCTAGAGGTAATTGACGCTTGTCCCATCGCATATGCTCACCCAGCCCCGGCATCAACTAACCCGGGTGGCTCTGCCCCGAGTGCACGCCCTGCTACCTCGGGCAAACAAGTGGCATCTCGCAAGCGCGCAGAGACCGGTACCTCGAAAACCGGGACCTCCACATCCTCGGATCCAGTAGCACCGCAGGCGAAGCGACAGAAGAGAGGAGCGGTTAAGCCGAGGAAGGGCAAGAAGACACCGCCAGTTACTGAAGGGTAAGATATTCTTTGCCGACACAAGCTTACTTCCTTTTTTCCTTCTGCCGGGATAACTTTTTCCCGACATAACACTTTTTCCTGTTTGACGCAGTGCCCCCCTTGAAGTTGACCAGAGTGCCTCTTCTATGCGCTCGCCCCTTCCGAGTACAGCCGAACCTCGGCCACGTGACTCTGGGGCACCTGCCACCTCAATGTCATTCCCGAGGTTGTGATCCTCGACCAAGATGATGGCTCCAGTGCCCCCACCACGGAAACCGACATCCCGCGGGCCGACACTTCGGTGACCTCGGGCGCACAGCAACCACCACCACAACAACAACAGCCGCAACAACAGCAACCACAACAACAACAGCAGCAGCAGCAACAACAACAGGAACAGCAGCAACCTCAACCGCACCAAGGACAGCAACAACCTCAACGCACCAGCAGCAGCCAAAGCAGCCGCCCCGGCCGAAGTCCACCACCAAGTCCCCCACCAAGTCCACCGAGTTAGCAACTCGGAAAGCTATTCCACTCGCCAAGCCGGCACAGAGCCAAGCAGCCACCGGGAAACAGCTTGCCAACCCAGAGAGACAAGTGGTGTTGACTCCAACCACTACCCCGGAGCACCAACCTCTCACCACTTTTGTCTCCCGAGTCACCAGCAGCAGCTGGGTTTTACCCCAGCTCCAAACTCAGAGTGGACACAGCTTAGGCTCAGAGAAGCAGTACCACATGGACTTGAATGCTGCCGACACAAGCGAGGTCTCCTCCGCGAACCCGGTCACTCCACATCCAGCTGGCCCCAGTGCGCTTGCTCAGGCCATGCATAACTTGCAGGTCTCGACCCTTCGAGCCAGCAAGCTTGCCGAGGTATTTCTTCCTCAGCCAAACTTTTATTTCCTTTGCCATAGATGATAAACATACACAATCCCCAGTCCCCGAGATTCGGGTTGAGTGACCTGCGCTTGCCCGAGTAAAGATCACTCAGCGCGAATCTTCACAAAATTTTCATCAATAGACTCAAAAAATCCGACACTCAGGATCTTCAAAAAATCCGACACTTAGGATCTTCAAAAAATCCGACACTTAGGATCTTCAGAAAATCCGACACTTAGGATCTTCACAAAATCCGACATCCAGTCCCCGAGATTCTTGTCGAGTTTTACTCGGCAGGAATCTTTAAGAAATCCGACATTCAGCTTTACTCGGCATGAATCTTCAACTAATCATACTAACTCTTTGCTCTTTTCAGGATTGCACCAACGCTCGGACCACAGTGTTTCGGAAGTTGCTTCTGGACCACAACAAGCTCAAGAGGTCCCACAAGCAACTTCAGGAGACGCTGAAGAACAAGGAAATCGCGCACGCTACTGCCCTCCAGAAGGAACGACAGGAAGTGTCTCGGCTCCAGGAGGAACTTGCCCGGGTCCAGGGCGAGAAAACCGGCATTGAGCAGGCCCTGATGCAAAAGGAGGAAGCTGCTCAAAAGCACAAGGAAACGCTCGAGGCGAGCGAGGTTCGCGCTACCTCGGATCAAGGAGAACTGGATGCCCTCAAGGCAAAATCCGACATCTGGCTCCGTGAGCTCACCCGGCTGAACAAGGAGATGGACTGTAAGTTTCTTTATCCTTTCCTTTTGCTTTCATTACTTGTACCGACATTAAGATATGCCGGTATATAACTCAATTCGGTGATAGCTTTTCTGTCTTCAGATCACTTCACCCACTCCAAGGCTGCTGCACTCAACATTGTTCGCAAGGCACGAGCGAAGAGAGCCGAGGCTGGCCCAATCCCGGAGAAATGGGATATTGAAGATCACTTGACTATTCTGAATGCTCGCATCTCTCCTTTGAAGGCCATTGGCCTGGATCTTCTTGATGCCGATATCAAAGCTTACCGAGCCTTATGGCCAGGATCTCCAACTCCATCTAGCATTGAAGAACTGTCCAAGTGTCTGTCGGGGGCCGAGGCCAGGATCCGAGAGTGGAGATCCTCAGCAGCTCGTGCCGGAGCTGATCAAGCACTGACCTTTGTGCTCTCCTGGTACGAGTCCATCAACCTCAACGCCGTGCGCTCCCTGCGCCAAGGCTCCAAATGGACCTCTGATCCGACACTGATAGAGAGCCGCAAAGATGCAGCCAAATTCATGGCCAGCTATGCCCCCACCCGACACTTCATTCCGGGTCCCGCCTACTCGGATGACGAAGAAGATGACCAGGATGATGAAGAGGGTGAAGACGAAGAAGATGACATCGATGAGGAGATCGAGGCCGAAGCTCCCGACGCTGGCACTGCCAGAGCGACCGAAACAGCTGCTGCCGGAGCAACCGAGATTTCCACTGCCGGAGCAACCGAGACTTCCGCTGCTGGAGCAACTGACATTGCCAAGCCGGCTGCGACCGACACTTCAGAGAAGCTGGTAACCGAGACTTCTGAGAAGCCGGTATCCGACACTGCTGGTGCCTCGGCAGCCACTCCAACACCCGAGGTTGCTCCAACAATTGAAGCTTCTTCTGCCGCCGAGACTGCTCCCGAGCCTCGCACCGCTCCAACTGCTCCGAGCTCCTCCGAGGCAGCTGCCTAAGCTTATGAAACATTGAACTATTAAATCCCCGGAATGCCGGGTGCAGATGTAAATATACTCTTAAGTATCTCGCGGTGCTACTTTTATCCGTGCTACTCTTATCATATTAGTTTCAACAAGACAAGCTTAATGCCGTATCACTTTGCACCAAGTCCCCGAGTTTACTTTCTTGTTTACTATACTTAGTAATCTTTGCTCTTGTCTACCATTTAGGCGTTCGACAGTCGAGTCACAAGATCCATCATTATAGCACACAGTACTTGTAAATTTTGAGGTAAGGTTTAGAGTCACATATGTCGGATCTTTTTAGGACCGAGTCCCCGAGTCCATTTTCATGTTTACCATATACCATAACCTCTGCTCTTGACTGCCATTTCGGCGTTCGTCAGTCGAGTCACAAGATCACAATAAAATAGCATACATTACTTGAACTTTGAAACGAGGTCTCAAAATCATCCGACATAAGAACAACATAGAAAAAACCGAGATAAAACACAAGCATATAGACAAAGGCAGTCCCCGAGTTTCTTTTCGGAGTGCCGGCATTTTATTCAAAGGAAAACCGAGATACATACACTGCGCCCTTATGAGTAAAAGGGACGGAGTAGAGCTACATTCTAGGGTCTTTTGGTCTCCTCTCCGGATTTGTCCATCACATTTTTCCTCGGAGCCTGTGCATCTATAAGATAGTATGAATCATTGTGCAGAGCCTTGCTCACAATGAACGGTCCCTCCCATGGAGGTGACAACTTGTGTCGGCCTGCTTTGCGTTGCTCTAGCCTCAACACCAAATCTCACTCTCGGAAAACCCGAGGGCTGATCTTCCGGCTACTCCTTTGAATACTTGATATCACTTCATAAACTATTTGCATATTGCTACTCCTTTGAAGAATGAATCATTTGACTATATGTAGCAATTGTAATAATCTTTGATATCCATTGTTAAGTATTAAATTGTAAAGTCCATGTTAGTTTTATCATCTTCATACTCGAGGACGAGCATGGATTAAGCTTGGGGATGTTGATGCATGTAAAATGCATATATGAACTTTGCACTTTAATTGCTTATATTCCAATCATATTTGCATCATATAAGGGTTATATCAATGTTTTATCATGATTTTGGAATATCTTAATGATTTCCTATTTTTATGGAATTAACCCTGCACAGGCAGAAAACCCCGTTTTCTTATTTTAATGTTTCAGGGACCCAAACGTCAACGAAATCACCTGGAAATTTACGGGCGTCAATATTTGGAAGGAAGAAGACCTGTGGGCGAAGGAAGCGAACAAGCGGAGGCCCGAGGCCCAAACGGGGGTGGCCCACGCGGCCAGGTACTGTGGCCGCGTGGGGCCCACCCGTTTGGCCCTCGTGGCTCCGTTGCCGTCGATCTTCGCTCCACCGACATCGTCTTGACCTAAAAACGCCTATAAAAAAGGTCCCCCGACGTTCTCTGGAAGGAGCGCCGCACAAACACAGAAACACCGAAACGGAGATCAGGAGCTGCAGATTGGAGGGGGAAAACTCCGGCGGGGCGCTGCCGGCGTGGTCTCCATCTTCTCCATCGACTTCTCCACCGTCTCCATGATGAAGAGGGAGTAGTCCACCTCTGGACTATGGGTTTGTGGAAGTAACTTATGTATCTCTCCTCTCTTGAGCTTCACTAATTAGCACCGTATGAGCTGCTGAACATGATTACGGTCACCGTTGTAATACCTTTGTGGTGGATCTTTATGAGTTAATATATGTTTGAGATTGCAATGTTTGTTTCAGTTATGAGTATAGATGCATATTATGTACCCCGTTCTTGTCTACTTGTTTTGATCAAGCATGTTTATGAGAGCGTGTGTGGGGAACGTGTGCATTAGTTGGAGTAACGGGGGGTGGCTAGTGCAGTGAACGTGAGAGAAAGTTCTGCGATCCACTTTGGTATCTTTACCTTACTTTGTTACCTCACTAGGGATAAACTAAAATACCATGCTACCGGGGATGTGGGCGTGACCATTGCCACTACTCCATGACTAGATCTAGCATGTTCTTATTTCACTTCATGTCATGATACTTAATGCTATACTCTGAGTTATCTTAATTACTGAGGTGTTATGATTTAGTTCGCATCTTGGTGGAGTATAAGAGAGGTTAATAACCAAAAGATCTCTATGTTAGGACGTGATGCCCATATATCTAAGTAACTTGTTATCAAACCCTGTGTTGCAATCTCATATGTTAACTTTGTGTGTTCCATTGTCTACCACTTTATAAAGAGAGAGTGCATTTGTGAAACCATGAACCCCAGTCCATTTTTAATCATAAGAAACACCTTTCCAACACCATATACCACTTTTCTATTTTCAGCCATCATTAAATCCGAAAATACAAAAATACTTTTCATCTTGCATACATCATTCAAAAACCCAAAAATATCATTTATCATTGCATCCACCATCATTGCATATTTATTTCTTGTTTGCATTGCATAACTATCCTGATATCATTCTTACACCTTGTGCTTGACAACCACAGGTGAGGTTGAGGACCAAAACATCTAACCTTGTTTTGTAGGTAACCAAAAGAAGGATAAGAAGATAAATCTACCACTTCAGATTCCCCGAGAGTTCGATATTAAACCCTCGAGTCACCCCTCGTGGGGAAAACTGTCTTCCACTTACTATACACTCTGCACTTGGAGTCTCAACCTAATCCCGTTTATTTTGCAGGTATCAAGCCTTGCTCTTCGGGACCATCAAGACGTTTTCTGGCGCCGTTGCCGGGGAATCGTAGCTGAGAGATTTATCCAAGGGTGTGCATCATCGCATTCATCTCACAACAAAGTCAACGTCACCAACTTGTGCTAACACCTAAGCTTGGGGAGGTTGCACCTACGTGAGCACCATCTTATCCATCTTTACTTACAAAGCAATTTATTTGTTTTGTTAGTGTCATTGCATATCATATCATATTTATTTCAGTTTTGCATAAAAAATAAAAATACCAAAAAAAACTTGCTATCATGGTGCTTGGAAACAAACAAGGAGGGAGTTCTCTAGGGAATTCTGTTTCTAGTTTTAAACAATATCATGGAGAAACATTAAAAGATGCTTGGGTAAGAATTAATAGGATGCATTATGAAGATCCTACACCTTGTGAAGATGAAAAGCTAAATCTTTATTTCTATTATGGAATAGATCCTTGGTATCAAAATGCTTTAGATGGGGCTACAGGTGGAAGTTTTGTCTTGTCAACACCACCTTGTGCAGCCATGACACTTAGAAGGATTTTTGGTAGCTTTGTGGGTAGCAAGAAAAAGTTGGAAGACACCACAATAGCACTTGCTTCATCAAAGGATAAATTTGAAACTAAGTTAGAAAAGCTACCTAGTAAGGAAGATTTTGAACAACTAGTTTCTTATTCTGAAAACATTATTCCAAAGATAAACAATGAATTGGTTAATGTCATGCATAAGTTGAGAATTTGTGAGAAAGAATTTCTGGAAAAAGATGTTTACCTGAACAATATTGAGGAAAAATTGGTTCGAGTTAGTGATTCATTGAGAAAAGATTCATCTCTTAAACATGTGAAAGAGGTTCCTGCTAGCAACAAGTTGGGTTAAAAAGGAAAAGAAAGTTGAGGAAGTTAAAATGCTTAATGAAGTCAAGGATCCTTTGCTTGACTTAGAAAATTGTAGCTTGCATGAATTAATATCTATCTTACAAAAATTTGCAAGTGATCCTTCCATCAACACTAACCAAGCAGGTTTTGGTTCTTATATTGCTAATCATGTCTTGAAAGAAAAGATTGCTAGGTACAACCAAGAGGCTATGATACCACCTAAGCTTGGGGATATGTGGATACCTAAGGTACTAGTAACTATTGGAAAAGAGACACACCATGCCATACTTGATCTAGGATCTAGTGTCTCTGTTTTATCTAAAGAACTATATGAAGTGCTTGAATTGAAAAATCTTGAAAAATGCTCTATTGAACTAGCACTTGCTGATGACTCTATTAAACATGCTTTGGGAAAAGTAAGTGATGTTATGGTAGAGTTACATATGACTTTTGTGCCTGTGGATTTTCTAATCATGGATATGGGGAATAAAACCTCTAGTCCTATTATTCTTGGAAGACCTTTTCTTCGTACCACAGGTGCTATCATTGATTCAAAGGAAGGGAATGTAAAGTTTCAGTTTCCACACAAGAAGTGCATGGAACACTTTCCAAGGAAGAGGGAACCACCAAAGTTCAAGCTCCCTCATGAGCTTCGTCCACAATAAAACAACAAGTAAGAAGCCTAGCTATATGGCTATAAAGAAAGCGCTTTGCGGGAGGCAACCCGGTTATTTTTGTGTGATTTTTCTTTGTGTCCTCTTGCTGTAACAAGAGATTTTGTGTCTAGTTAGGTTCTGGAGTTTTTAATAAAGTGCCAAGTTTTACCCTTTTTGGTTTGAAAAAGTTGCTTATAGCGTTCGGAGATTTTATTCCTGCACAATCAGTGCACGGTATGATTTTTAATTCTTATTCTGTAACTCCGAATGAGCTCATATTTGAACTGTAGTTGCAACTTTTCATCCTCTGTATGCATGAATTTTTTCGGAATTTTTCGAGAAAGTTTGGTAGGGTAGAAAAATACGTTTTGCTGCTGCTGTTTTTCTGGACAGATTCTGTCCCATTTTGTTTGATGCATGCTTTGAGCTTTTAAGTTGAATCTTTTTGATCCAATTGAGTTTATGAGTAGGCATACAACATTATATACTTTCTGGACATGTCATATGAATTTTTGTTCAAGGATTATATGCAGCAAGGAACCTATTTGTTTATCACTATTAATGCACCCCACAGAAAAGAGATGGGAGAAACGGTGTTTTGAAGTTTTTTCACAGGGATTGGAGGAGATGCACCAAGAGCTATCCAAGGATGGTGAAGACCATAAGCTTGGGGATGTGAAGACAACCCCGCTGGACCTACACACTCTCGGTTTGCACACGTCCAACTTCTGTTTTTCGATCGAAACACTTTATCGCATAAACTTGGAGCGTCGTTTTTGTTTTTGTTTGAGTCTTGAGAGACCACCACACTATCAATTATATATGAGAGAGCTACTGGAAATATGGGTTGAAATATGTTGGATGCTTTTATAAGATTGGGAAAAGGGATGTTTGACTTGATTTTTAATGATACATATAGTTGCATGATTCATGAGCTTGTTTATGAGTAATAGTTTGCAAATTCTTTTTGTAGAGCTATCACTTATTCATGTTTTGGTGCTGATTGTTATTTACTTGGTTTAACATGGATTAGTTAGTTCTATGGACACTCATGCATGCATCTAGATGGTCAACTTTCTCCCTTTTGCTAGCCCAAAAACTCCAACAAGCAAAAACTTGTTTCCAACACCTTCAACCAAAGTTATTCCAGTGAGTCCACCATATCTACCTATTGGCTTTATGCTATTCCGAGTATGTTTAACATGTTGTTTGTGTTATCTTACCTCTGAATGAAAATGTTTATGTTATTGATTGCAATGGAAAAAATTGGTTATATAGCTCTCACGAACTTGATGCACAATGTTCTTTTATTTGCATAATAAAACTTGACCCATTGTGATTAAGATTATGATGTTTGTGGCTTGATGAATTTTTGGGTTGGAAGTTAGCCCATATGTGCTGTCACATGGCAAGCTTTCAACACGCTCTTCATCTCATTTAGTTGATATCATGTGCTTTTGTCTATGGATGCTTATCATGTTGAAATAAATGTGGAAATAGAGTGAGTTTAAATGAGTTTGTGTAAATGGTTAGAGAGACGCCTGGGCCGCTAATCTAAGCCATGCATCATTCATGGTGGAAATTTACTTACATACTATGGTGAACCTTCTGTGATACACCTTGCAATAAAAAACTATTCCAAATGGTAAATAAAAAGGGTGTTGAGATTGTTCATTTTGTTTGTTTGTCTTGTCATTTTGATATGGGCTTGTTCCATATCTTGGGACAAGAGGTACCCCAGTTGACGCTCTTGATGATACTATTATGCTTACAATGATATTTAATTGAACTTGCTTTGTTTCCCAAGTTGAGTAACACATGGTGTAAGTACTTGTATTCAAGGGGCATGAGACATTCAACCCATTCTTTATCAAGCACACTACTCATATTTGCTTTCACTTTAACCTTAATCATTCAAGATGCTATGATAGGGGCAATGAGAGCTTGACACCAATGAATACCTTATTGCAATCATTAACTTAAGTAGAAGAGTTTGGAAGTTGGATGAAACTTATGCATGCTTTACCTCTACTCACATATACATCTTTCCAAAGTGTACACCTATCATATTCAGATTTTCATCTACACTCTATGACCATTGTAGGATGTTCTACTTATCATTATGCATACATGTGTTCCATATTACTTGCTACATGTTACACTTTGTGAACTATCAATGAACATCCTTGTCTTGAATACTTGATATCACTTCATAAACTATTTGCATATTGCTACTCCTTTGAAGAATGAATCATTTGACTATATGTAGCAATAGTAATCATCTTTGATATCATTGTTAAGTATTAAATTGCAAAGTCCATGTTAGTTTTATCATCTTCATACTCGAGGACGAGCATGGATTAAGCTTGGGGATGTTGATGCATGTAAAATGCATACATGAACTTTGCACTTTAATTGCTTATATTCCAATCATATTTGCATCATATAAGGGTTATATCAATGTTTTATCATGATTTTGGGAATATCATATTTCCTATTTTTATGGAATTAACCCTGCACAGGCAGAAAACCCGTTTTCTTATTTTAATGTTTCAGGGACCCAAACGTCAACGAAATCACCTGGAAATTTACGGGCGTCAATATTTGGAAGGAAGAAGACTGTGGGCGAAGGAAGCGAACAAACGGAGGCCCGAGGCCCAAACGGGGGTGGCCCACGCGGCCAGGTACTGTGGCCGCGTGGGACCCACCCGTTTGGGCCTCGTGGCTCCGTTGCCGTCGATCTTCGCTCCACCGACATCGTCTTGACCTAAAAACGCCTATAAAAAAGGTCCCCCGACGTTCTCTGGAAGGAGCGCCGCACAAACACAGAAACACCGAAACGGAGATCAGGAGCTGCAGATTGGAGGGGGAAAACTCCGGCGGGGCGCTGCCGGCGTGGTCTCCATCTTCTCCATCGACTTCTCCACCGTCTCCATGATGAAGAGGGAGTAGTCCACCTCTGGACTATGGGTTTGTGGAAGTAACTTATGTATCTCTCCTCTCTTGAGCTTCACTAATTAGCACCGTATGAGCTGCTGAACATGATTACGGTCACCGTTGTAATACCTTTGTGGTGGATCTTTATGAGTTAATATATGTTTGAGATTGCAATGTTTGTTTCAGTTATGAGTATAGATGCATATTATGTACCCCGTTCTTGTCTACTTGTTTTGATCAAGCATGTTTATGAGAGCGTGTGGGGGAACGTGTGCATTAGTTGGAGTAACGGGGGGTGGCTAGTGCAGTGAACGTGAGAGAAAGTTCTGCGATCCACTTTGGTATCTTTACCTTACTTTGTTACCTCACTAGGGATAAACTAAAATACCATGCTACCGGGGATGTGGGCGTGACCATTGCCACTACTCCATGACTAGATCTAGCATGTTCTTATTTTCACTTCATGTCATGATACTTAATGCTATACTCTGAGTTATCTTAATTACTGAGGTGTTATGATTTAGTTCGCATCTTGGTGGAGTATAAGAGAGGTTAATAACCAAAAGATCTCTATGTTAGGACGTGATGCCCATATATCTAAGTAACTTGTTATCAAACCCTGTGTTGCAATCTCATATGTTAACTGTGTGTGTTCCATTGTCTACCACTTTATAAAGAGAGAGTGCATTTGTGAAACCATGAACCCCAGTCCATTTTTAATCATAAGAAACACCTTTCCAACACCATATACCACTTTTCTATTTTCAGCCATCATTAAATCCGAAAATACAAAAATACTTTTCATCTTGCATACATCATTCAAAAACCCAAAAATATCATTTATCATTGCATCCACCATCATTGCATATTTATTTCTTGTTTGCATTGCATAACTATCCTGATATCATTCTTACACCTTGTGCTTGACAACCACAGGTGAGGTTGAGGACCAAAACATCTAACCTTGTTTTGTAGGTAACCAAAAGAAGGATAAGAAGATAAATCTACCACTTCAGATTCCCCGAGAGTTCGATATTAAACCCTCGGGTCACCCCTCGTGGGGAAAACTGTCTTCCACTTACTATACACTCTGCACTTGGAGTCTCAACCTAATCCCGTTTATTTTTTCAGGTATCAAAGCTTGCTCTTCGGGACCATCAGTTGGCAGGACCGCTTCTGCTCCATAGACCAGAAAAAATGGCGTATATCCAGTTGATCGATTTGGTGTGGTCCTTAGACCCCAAGCACTGCTGGTATCCTCTATCCAACATCCCGGAGTTCGCAACAGTGGTTCAATCAACCGGGCTTTGATACCGGCTAACACCAATGCATTTGCTCTTTCCACTTGCCCATTTGCCTCAGGGTGTGCCACCGAGGCTATGTCCAACCGAATTCTCTTATCCGCACAGAACCGAGCAAACTCTCCCACAGCAAAGTTTGTGCCATTATCCGAGATAATGCTATGGGGGTAACCATATCTCAAAATGATGTCCTTCAAAAAGGTCACCTGTGTGACCATCACACTTCCGGATTGGCTTTACCTCGATCCACTTGGTGAACTTGTCCACCATACCAGCATATGAGTCATGTTACCTCGGGCTGGCCTGAACTCTCCCACCATATCCAGGCACCAAACTGCAAAGGGCCAAGTGATTGGAATTGTCTTGAGTGCCGAGGCTGGCAGGTGGATCTTTTTAGCAAACCTCTGACATCCCTCACACTTTCTGACGATATCTTCTGCCTGGTTCAAAGCACTGGGCCAATAAAACCCATGCCGGAATACCTTAGCCACCAAGGCTCTTGATGAAGCATGATGACCACATTCTCCCTGATGAATCTCCAGAGCATCTCCTGCCCTTCCTGCGGCTCGACACAGCGCTGCAGTACCTCGGTCACACTTCTCTTGTATAACTCCTGGTTGATGATGGTGTAGGCCTTGGATCTTCTTTGCACTTGCCTAGCTTCAACTTCATTACTTGGCAAACTCCCATCCATCATAAATGCCATTATTGGTTGTGCCCACTCCGGCACAGGACGCACAGGAAAGATCAGATCATCCACCTCCATGAGGTCAACCGACATTACTTCTTCCGAGATAGTGTAACCAGTCCCGGGTTCTCCCAAATGCATCCGACATCGACGTCCATGGGAACAGCACCAGACTCCGGTTTCGCCGGGATAAAAATTGACTCGGACTCCGGCGATGGTTTGATTGATGGCTTCCTCAATGCTCCAAGGCTATGCCGGGTGGAATTGGATCCCGGGATGAACCTAGCTTGGACAGTACATCGGCGGCGTCATTTTCAGCCCGAGGTATATGCGTGAGCTCGCAACCTTCAAAGAACCCCGAGATCTTCTGGACATGAAACCGATACAACGCCATGTTGGGTCTAAAGCATCCCAATTTCCCGAGACTTGCTGCACCACCAAATCCGAGTCTCCGAAACATTCTATCCGGCGAATACCAATTTCTTTGGCCACATTTAGCCCATGAACAAGTGCCTCATACTCGGCCACATTGTTAGATGCCGCAAAATGAATCTGCAACACATATCTCAGTTGATCTGCTTAGGCGAGGTAAGGACTACCCCGGCACCTAAACCAATTTTTGTCCTTGAACCATCAAAGTGCATTCTCCAGTAATTGGGGTCAGGTGGTGGCTCATATTGCATTTCAGCCCAATCCACCAGGAAATCCGGCAGTGCCTGAGATTTAATGGCATCTCTTCTTTCATAGTGAGGAGTGTAAGGGGACACCTCGATAGCCCACTTGGCTACTCGGCCAGTTGCATCTTTACACCCAATGATCTCCGAGATAGGAGCCTCACACACCACAGTGATTGAATGCTCTTGGAAGTAATGTTTCAACTTCTTAGCAGCCAGATAGACACCATATGTCATTTTCTGGTAGTGCGGATAGTTCTGCTTGGACAACGAGATCACCTCGCTCAGGTAATACACTGGCCTCTGCACAGTTTTGCCATCTCTTCTCGCTCCACTACCAATACGACACTCACAACCCGGTTTGTGGCTGCAATGTAGAGCAACATCGGCTCTTTGGGTAATGGTGAGCCAGTATCGGCGCAGTTGCCAACATCTTTTTTAACTCGGTGAACGCCGCATCTGCTTGCGGGGTCCACACGAAGTGTTGTTTTCTTCATGAGTTGATACAAAGGCAATGCCTTTTCTCCCAACCTGCTAACAAACCGACTTAAAGATGCCAAACATCCAGTGAATTTCTGCACGTCTTTGAGACATGTCGGTAACCTCATGCTTTCAATAGCACGGATTTTTGTCGGGTTCACCTCGATACCTCGGCTGACACGAGGAAACCGAGTAATTTGCCTGCCGGCACACCGAAGGTACATTTGTCCGGGTTAAGTTTTATCCGGAATTTCCTTAGATTCTCAAATGTTTCTCGGAGATCATCAATCAGAGAGGATTTCTCCTTAGACTTGATGACAATGTCATCGACATACACCTGCACATTTTTTCCTATTTGATCATGCAAGCATTTTTGCATACATCTCTGGTAAGTGGCACCAGCATTTCTCAAACCAAAGGTCATGACACGATAGCAATAAGCCCCATACGGGGTGATAAAAGCAGTTTTCATTTGATCAGCAGGGTTCAGTGGTATCTGGTGAAAACCAGAATAAGCATCTACAAAGGATAACAGCTCACACCCGGCTGTGGAATCGATCACTTGATCTATCCGAGGCAGCGGGAATGGATCCTTAGGACATGCCTTGTTCAAGTTTGTGTAATCAATACACATACGCCACACAATGGCCACGTTCGGGTCATCTTTTTTCTTTTCCACCAGGACCGGGTTAGACAACCAGTCCGGGTGCAGCACTTCCATGATGAACCCAGATGCAAGTAATCTGGCCAGTTCATCACCTATCACTTTCTCCTCTCATCCGAGAGACGTCGCATAGGTTGCTTCACCGGTTTCATATCCGGTCTGACGAACAAAGAGTGCTCAGCCAACTCCCTCGGAACACCTGGCAGGTCCTGATTTGACCATGCAAAGATATCCCGGTTCTCACGGAGGAAGTGACTGAGCTCGCCTTCCTATTTCTCAGTTAACCCGGTACCAATGATGACGTTGTGGTCCGGACATGCCGGGTCAACATTGATCTTCTTGGTCTCTTTGGGCACCTCGAAAGTTGCATTCTGCTCCGGGTTAGCCATACCCGGCATGCCGAGTTGTGCGGACTGAGCCAATGCCACCACTTCATGGATCTTCTTCTTCTCTGCAGCGATAATCAGTGACTCGGCTAAGCACGATCCAGCCGAGGCACACTCCAGTGCACGCTTGTAATCACCCGAGATAGTGATGATGCCATTAGGACCCGGCATTTTCATCTTGAGGTAACCCACATGGGTGGATATCATGAACTTGGACATGCAGGCCTACCGAGTAAAGCATGGTATGGACTTTCGAGGTCCACTACCTCAAACTGGATGCTCTCAGTTCGGCAGTTGTCCTTGGTGCCAAAAACACATCAACCCAAATTTTGCCCATAGGTGCACATGAAACACCTGGCACTATGCCATGAAAGGTGTAGAACTCGGTTGCAGCATATTTGCCGAGATACCCATCTTCACCATGGTGTCTCGGTACATGATATTGATAGCACTCCCATTATCAATGAGAACTCGGGTGAACCGAATATTGAGTGTGGTCCGAAGAATGTCGGATCCACTACCAATGCATAACCTCCCGGAGTTGGCATAACTCGGGGATGATCCCTTCTGCTCCAAGTGATCTCTTGCTCGGACCAGTGCAAATACTTCGGCACTGCCGGCATAACTGCGTTCACCTCCAGTGCACGCCGATGCAAGCTCTTCTTGTCAGTTGGCTCGGTCACAAATATCACATAGCTCTGATGAGCTTCTCTGTAATCTCCCTGGGGATACTCTCCCTGCCTGCTGGGACCAGTGTTGTTATTGTTCCCTCCGACATTCACCTGATTCACAGGTTTCGGATCTGCTTGCCTCGGAACTGGCGGAATCACCGGGATAGCATTTGCTCCGGTAAGCGGCAAGTTTTGCCTCGGCGGAATTCTCTGAGGTGCCCCCACTTGATTTCCTCCGGCTCTGGCTCCTTCTCCCCTTGTGCGCTGATACCAGCTGCACTGCCGAGTTGTATGGTTTGCAGGCCTGCGGATGTCTTGGGTGTGGAAACTGCAGGCCCATCCAACATAGCCTCATAAGTTAAGGATGGCTTCTGGTCACCCCATGGCCTCTTCCCTTCTTGATTCTGGCCCCATGCTGGGCCATTGAACTTCGGACGCTGGCTATTACCGGCATCTGGCTGGTCTTGGTTTACAGCTGCAACCTGGTTCGAGCCATACCGGTAATCCGGCTCTCTCCTCTTGTTACCGAAGTCCTGGCGATCGTTCTGCCTGACTGGCCCGGGTCTGTTGTTCACCGGGTATCTTCTACTCGGCTCTCCCGAGTTCAGCAAAGGTTGCATCGGATCACCCAGTGCATAGCTATCCGCAATCCGGATTGTCTCGGCCAGAGTGGCCGGCATTTCCCTCTGCAACTTCTGCCAGAGCATGGAGCCATGTCGGCACCCCTGGGCAAACCAAGATATGGCCTGTGCCTCTACAACTCCTTCACAGGAATTGCGAATAGTACTCCACCGGGTTAAGTAATCCCGGTCAGTTTCATTATCCCTCTGCTTGCACATCGCAAGCTGCTGAGGACGGTTTGGTCTCTTGTATGCTGGAGAAGTTGCTAACAAATGCTTCTTCAAAGTCCAGCCAGCAATCAACACTGCCCTCTCGCAGGTTGTTCAGCCAAATCCGGGCTGGCCCTCCAACATCTGCGGGATATACCTCACCGCCCATCTGCGGTTACCTCCCGCAATATGCACAGCCGACACATAATCTGTCAGCCAGTCCTCTGGCTTAGTGCTGCCGTCATATGTTTTTGCACCTCGGTTTAGCTGAAAGTGCCGCACCGGTGGTTCCCTCATGATCCGAGGTCCAAAACATGCAGGTCCAGGTGGACCTTGCTCTTCCAGCATCTCGGACATATAAATCCTGTCCAACTTGTAGCGTGCATCATTTGGTGACAACTGGCGAGGTCCCAACCGAGATCCCAGTGCACCTTCATATCTCGGATACCCGGCTTTCTCCATAGCCGAGTAACCATCATCATAACGGTTAGCCACCTGTTCAACAACTTGTGGCTGCTGGACATGCCCGACATTTTGCTGCTGCTGCTGGGCGAGATTTTGTGTCGGATACCGAGGTGGATAACCTCGGCCAGCCGAGTTAACTACCCCGGCACCTGGACCGCCCTGACCGGGATTGCTTCTACCCCGGCCGGCACTACCTCGCCCAACTACCTGTTTTCCGGCACACGCCGGGTCATACACCTGTATCTGTTTGCTCTTACCGGAGTTTACACTCCGGTCACGATCTCCACCGACATGCGGTGATGAAGCTTGCCCCTTAGATCCACTGGCTCCCCTAGCCGAGTGAACAACATCGGACCCACCTGCAACTGTGTTGGCCTGGCGATAGGCCTCATTCTGCGGGTAGCCACAGCTACCAGCTCATTAACTCGGTCTTGCTGCCTGCGGAGAGCTTCTCCGGATAAGCCAGACAACTCGGCTCTTGCTGCCTCGGCAGCTCTAAGAGTCTTAGCAGGGGAACTATACTTCGGTTTTTCGACCGATAAGGTACTAGGAGTTTTGCTGGAGCTAGATCTACCATCTCTAGCCATCTTGCGCACATCCTCTACTCGACTAGGGCGAGCAGCTACCGGGGTAAAACCATGTGCTAGGTTATACTCACGGACAGTTATCCCAAATTCTCTTCTCACCTCGGCCATCTCCAGAGCCTCCTGAAGCAAGCTCTGACGCCGTGCCTCCAACTCTGCCTCTGATTGGGCAGCATCTGTACCGGCAGCTACCGGCACAGCCAGTTTCTCTATTATCTCCTCGAGGTGAGCTGGCTTAACCGGCACATGGGATGTACCGGCCTGACCGGGGAGGTTCTCCCTCCTCTCCAGCGGCACTTTCGCCGATCTGGTAACCTTGGGGGCAGGATTACCGGCATCTCTTTTGCCGGGGTCTCCTTTACCGGCATCAGCCGCAGTGCTGGTCATCATGACCTCTGCGTAGCTCCCGGGGCGAGCGCTACGCCGGCCGCGAGCCGCATAGATAGCAGGAGGATCCTCAGCCACAAGCACCTGCTCGGGGTACTTGCAGACAACCTCGGTGGCGACGTAGGTCACGAAGGTGCCGAAGCTGATGAGGCAGCCGTTCGTCGGGAACGGCCTGCTGCCGAAGCATCCCGCGTTGTCGCTGATGAAGTTCAGCACGCCGATCTTGCAGACGAGCCCGCAAACGACGCGCTCGCCGGAGTCGATGATGGAGCCTGATACCTCTCCAACGTATCTATAATTTCTGATGTTCCATGCTTATATTATACCAATTGCTACATGTTTTATATACACTTCGTATCATTTTTATGCATTTTCTGGGACTAACCTATTAACAAGATGCCGAAGTGTCAGTTCCCTGTTTTCTGCTGTTTTTGGTTCCAGAAAAGTACTTCTGCGAATATTCTCGGAATTGCACGAAACAAAAGGCCACGTCCCTATTTTTCCAGCACCGTCACGGAGTCCGAAGGAGAGACGAAGGAGGGCGCCGAGGTGGCCAAACCACACCCAGGCGCGGGTGGGCCCCCTGCCGCGCCACCAGGTGGTGTGGGCCCCTCGAGCCTCCACCGACGTTGCCCCTTCGCCTATTTATTCCCTCAGACGTGAAAACCCTAAAAAACACGAAGTCATATTTTCCAGAAGAGTTCCGCAGCGCCACCGCCATCGACGACAAGTTTCGGGGGACAGAAGTCTCTGTTCCGGCACGCTGCCGGGACGGGGAATTGCCCCCGGAGTCATCTCCATCAACTCCACCGCCATCTTCATCGCCGCTGCTGACTCCCATGATGAGGAGGGAGTAGTTCTCCCCCGAGGCTGAGGGCTCTACCGGTAGCTATGTGGTTCATCTCTCTCTCCCATGGTGTGATCTTTATGTGATCATGTGTATTGCTAGTATCGCTGAATACATTAATAATGTTTATGCTACTCAAGTGATTTTGTCTAGTTTCTGGAGTCGTTGTGACAACACGGTATCAAGGTGACAGTGTGGGTACTTGTGTGACTCTATGAATAATTTAGACATTTATCATGGCTTATTCTTGGGAACTGTGGTGTTTGTTTACTCAGACTTTGAGGAGTGCTTTTGCAGCCCTACACGTAGTACTCTTGTGTTATCAAGAAGGAGAATAATCCCGAGCAGTATTTACTTGTGTTCAGTTGTGCTAATCTAGTTGAATATGTAGATGTTACTCTTTATCTATTATGCACTCTATAGGTTACTTTAATATGAACTCCGGTACTCTCCACGGTGTAAAGGTGACAGTGTGTGCACCGTGTGTGATTCCTTTATGACATTGTGGCGCTTGTTTACTCCGGTTTGAGGTGTGCTTTTGTAGCCCTACACAATGAATGGTGTTTGTTATCCAACAAGAGAGTGTTTAAGAGTAGCTTTTACTTATTCAGTTATGAGATCATTGTTGAGAGTGTCCACTAGTGAAAGTATGATCCCTAGGCCTTGTTTCTAAGCATTGAAACACTGTTTACATCAAGTTCTGCTACATGTTTGCTTGCTGCCATCTTGTTTTCAGATTGCAGTTACTACTTATAATCATCCCTATCACTTGTATTTCACTATCTCTTCGCCGAACTAGTGCACCTATACATCTGACAAGTGTATTAGGTGTGTTGGGGACACAAGAGACTTCTTGTATCTTAATTGCAGGGTTGCTTGAGAGGAATATCTTTGACCTCTACCTCCCTGAGTTCGATAAACCTTGGGTGATTCACTTAAGGGAAACTTGCTGCTGTTCTACAAACCTCTGCTCTTGGAGGCCCAACACTGTCTACAGGAATAGAAGCGTGCGTAGACATCAAGCTATTTTCTGGCGCCGTTGCCGAGGAGGTAAGTGTTGGAAGGTATCTCCTTTAGATTCTGCAATTATTTCTTTTTGTTTCTTGTTTTTATTTTCACTAGTTAGGCTTAATGGAAAACAACAACAAAATTAGAGATCTTTATGAAATTTATCTTGAATTAGGACATGATGCTTTTGAAGAGAAAATTAAAAAACCTATGGAGGCTTGTTTGCATGATGGTAGCAATGGTATTACTATAAATTCTTTGAACACCATTATTGCTAATGCTATGCAAAGCTCTAAGCTTGGGGAAGCTGGTTTTGATGAATATGATATTTTTAGTCCCCCAAGTTTTGAGGAGAAAATTTTCTTTGATGATACTTTACCTCCAATTTATGATAATTATAATGATAGTGGTATTTTGGTGCCACCTACTATGGAGGATAAAGTTTATTATGATTATACTATGCCTGCAATTTATGATGAATACAATGATGGTTGTGATAGTTTTACTCTCACTATTACTAAAAAAATTGATTATGCTTATGTGGAGAGTAATGATACTTATATGCATGTGGATCATGATAAAAATGCTTTATGTGATAGCTATATTGTTGAGTTTATTCATGATGCCACTGAAAATTATTTTGAGAGAGGAAAGTATGATTATAGAAATCTTCATGTTACTAAATTTCTTCTCTTTATGATGAAGGTTTTGAGCTTTCTCTTAATTTGCTTTTATTTGCTGGGAACTTTAAGACCTACTGGTCCTTATGAGAGAGGGAGACATTGTTTCATATATCTCAATAATATTAAGTCTTCTCTCTTTATGCTGAAATTTTGAAGTTACACTTGTTTTGCATTTCTATGCTAGTCACTTTGTTCTTCATTGACTTGTTTTCTTACAAGACTCCTATGCATAGAAAGAGTGTTAGATTTAAACATGTTTTATATATGCTTCTTGATGCTCTCTTTTATGTTTCAACTCTCATCTTTATGTGGGCATCATAAAAATCACTATGCCTAGCTAAAAGGCTTTAAAGAAAAGCGCTTATGGGAGACAACCCATTGTTTTTATTTTCTGTTATTTTTGCTTTTCTTTTATTTTGAGTCAAGGTGCTTGTTACTTCTGTAGCAATACCTTTGTATCTTTATTTTATTGCATTGTTGTGCCAAGTAAAGTCTTTTATTGAAAGTTGATGCAAGATTTGGATTTCTGCGCAGTGACAGATTTTTAGCTGTCACGGATTTAAGCTTATCGCCCTGTAGAAAATTCAAAAAATTCTGAGAAAAATCACGCATATTCCTGAGATATGTACGCAACTTTCATTATTTTAGGCCAGATCCATCTGAGCAACTTAAGTGCCTCGAAAAAATTCTTCATTCCAGACTGTTCTGTTTTTGACAGATTCTGCTTTTTGTTTTGCATTCGCTCTTTTACTGTGTTTGTGTGGATTTCTTTGCTCCACAAAGCATGGGTGGCTGTAGCTAATGTCCAGAAGCTTTGGGATTGATTGTATCATTGCAGAATATGAGAATTTTTGATTATGCTATAACCCTCTAATGAGAACTGTCTTGAGTTTGGTGTGAAGGAAGTTTTCAAGGATCAAGCGAGAAGAGTGATATTATGTGATCAAGAAGAGTGAAAAGCCTAAGCTTGGGATGCCCCCGTGGTTCATCCCAACTATATTCAGAGAGACTCAAGCGTCTAAGCTTGGGGATGCCCAAGGCATCCCCTTCTTCATCAACAAACTTATCAGGTCATCTCAAGTGAAACTATATTTTAATTCTTTCACATCTTATGCGCTTTACTTGGAGCGTCTGTGTGTTTTTATTTTTGTTTTTGTTTGAATAAATTCGGATCCTAGCAATCCTTGTGTGGGAGAGAGACACGCTCCGCTTTTTCATGTGAATACTCATGCTCTTCACTTATATTTGTTGAGTATTCTTAACTTGCTACTGCAGTGCTTTTAGCTCCAGTTTTTCATACATCTCTTCGAGCTGTTAGCACTTGTTTATAAATACTCTCTTGCTGCATTATATTATCATTTGGAGAGTTTATGTTTAATTAAATTTATTGGTGTTTGTTTGGAAGAAATAAAATGCTACATGTAGTAGTTGGTATTGGAAAAGACATATGCATTCTTGTAGATCATTGTCTTGTTTTGATTTGATGCTTTGCAATTGTTTTGAGCTCTCAATTAGATCATGTTTAAGCTCTTGCATCATGTAGTTAAAGCCTAGTAGTGGAGAACTACCGTAGAGCTTGTTGAGACTTGGGATGCATATTTGTTCTCTCTAAGATCTAGATATTTTCTGGTAAAATGTTTGAGCAACAAGGAAGACAGTGCAGAGTCTTATAATACTTGCAATATGTTTTTATGTGATTCTTGCTGTACCGGTTTATACTTGTGTTTGTTTCAAACAACCTTGCTAGCCTAAACTCTGTACTGAGAGGGAATGCTTCTCGTGCATCCAAAACTTGAGCCAAAACCCATGCCATTTGTGTCCACCATACCTACCTACTATGTGGTATTTCCTGCCATTCCAAGTAAATATTTCATGTGCTACCTTTAAACTATTCAAAACTTTATTACTCCTTATTTGTGTCAATGTTTTATAGCTCATGAGGAAGTATGTGGTGTTTTATCTTTCAATCTTGTCATTTACTTCTGACAGACTTTCACCTGGACTAGTGGCATATACATCCGCTTATCCAATAATTTTGCAAAAAGAGCTGGCAACGGGGTGCCCAGCCCCAATTAATTACAACTTTCATTAATAATTCTCTTCACATGTTTTGCCCTGATTTATCAGTAAGCAACTTAATTTTGCAAATAGACACTCCTCCATGGTATGTGAATGTTGGAAGGCACCCGAGGATTCGGTTAGCCATGGCTTGTGTAAGCAATAGGTTGGGAGGAGTGTCATCTATAAAGAAACTAAAATACATGTGTAAACAAAAGAGAAGATGAGGCAGCCGTTCGTCGGGAACGGCCTGCTGCCGAAGCATCCCGCGTTGTCGCTGATGAAGTTCAGCACGCCGATCTTGCAGACGAGCCCGCAAACGACGCGCTCGCCGGAGTCGATGATGGAGCCTGATACGTCTCCAACGTATCTATAATTTCTGATGTTCCATGCTTATATTATACCAATTGCTACATGTTTTATATACACTTCGTATCATTTTTATGCATTTTCTGGGACTAACCTATTAACAAGATGCCGAAGTGCCAGTTCCCTGTTTTCTGCTGTTTTTGGTTCCAGAAAAGTACTTCTGCGAATATTCTCGGAATTGCACGAAACAAAAGGCCACGTCCCTATTTTTCCAGCACCGTCACGGAGTCCGAAGGAGAGACGAAGGAGGGCGCCGAGGTGGCCAAACCACACCCAGGCGCGGGTGGGCCCCCTGCCGCGCCACCAGGTGGTGTGGGCCCCTCGAGCCTCCACCGACGTTGCCCCTTCGCCTATTTATTCCCTCAGACGTGAAAACCCTAAAAAACACGAAGTCATATTTTCCAGAAGAGTTCCGCAGCGTCGCCGCCATCGACGACAAGTTTCGGGGGACAGAAGTCTCTGTTCCGGCACGCTGCCGGGACGGGGAATTGCCCCCGGAGTCATCTCCATCAACTCCACCGCCATCTTCATCGCCGCTGCTGACTCCCATGATGAGGAGGGAGTAGTTCTTCCCCGAGGCTGAGGGCTCTACCGGTAGCTATGTGGTTCATCTCTCTCTCCCATGGTGTGATCTTTATGTGATCATGTGTATTGCTAGTATCGCCGAATACATTAATAATGTTTATGCTACTCAAGTGATTTTGTCTAGTTTCTGGAGTCGTTGTGACAACACGGTATCAAGGTGACAGTGTGGGTACTTGTGTGACTCTATGAATAATTTAGACATTTATCATGGCTTATTCTTGGGAACTGTGGTGTTTGTTTACTCAGACTTTGAGGAGTGCTTTTGCAGCCCTACACGTAGTACTCTTGTGTTATCAAGAAGGAGAATAATCCCGAGCAGTATTTACTTGTGTTCAGTTGTGCTAATCTAGTTGAATATGTAGATGTTACTCTTTATCTATTATGCACTCTATAGGTTACTTTAATATGAACTCCGGTACTCTCCACGGTGTAAAGGTGACAGTGTGTGCACCGTGTGTGATTCCTTTATGACATTGTGGCGCTTGTTTACTCCGGCTTGAGGTGTGCTTTTGTAGCCCTACACAATGAATGGTGTTTGTTATCCAACAAGAGAGTGTTTAAGAGTAGCTTTTACTTATTCAGTTATGAGATCATTGTTGAGAGTGTCCACTAGTGAAAGTATGATCCCTAGGCCTTGTTTCTAAGCATTGAAACACTGTTTACATCAAGTTCTGCTACATGTTTGCTTGCTGCCATCTTTATTTCAGATTGCAGTTACTACTTATAATCATCCCTATCACTTGTATTTCACTATCTCTTCGCCGAACTAGTGCACCTATACATCTGACAAGTGTATTAGGTGTGTTGGGGACACAAGAGACTTCTTGTATCTTAATTGCAGGGTTGCTTGAGAGGAATATCTTTGACCTCTACCTCCCTGAGTTCGATAAACCTTGGGTGATTCACTTAAGCGAAACTTGCTGCTGTTCTACAAACCTCTGCTCTTGGAGGCCCAACACTGTCTACAGGAATAGAAGCGTGCGTAGACATAAGAGCCCGTCCGGAATGTCACACCAGCCAGCGCCGCTGCCTGCCCCACAGTGGGCGCCAACTGTCGTGGTGGTATCACGGCAGATGCCATAGGATGGCTAAAGTGTGGGGCCGATGGACGCTGGTGGAATCCGGGAGAGGGCTAGCGCGCTAAGAAGCACACACGAAGAACACACCAGCACACCAAGATCTACCCAGGTTCAGGGCCCTCGTGAGGAGGTAAAGCCCCTACTCCTGCCTGACTCTTTCTATATATCTCGATATCAAGTGTACAAGCTGCTCCTTTAGCTGTATAACACAACAATGGTGAAAAGCACAAGGAAGCAGATGAAGCTACGGGTGAAATGGTATCTCAGGGCATCCTCCTTCACGCAGGAGGGGGTGAGGGCATATATATAGGCTAAACCGAGTTACGGGAACACCCCTCCCGAAGCACTGTAGCCATGCCAAAGGTATGTCATGATGTTACTCCTGTCAGAGACAGGACGTCGCATGCCCATCTCCTGCAGCTCTACAGCACAGCTAGAAAGTACCCTCGGTCAGAGACATGACAGGGCCTGCCCAAGCCTCTGCCTCGCAGTCTGTCCCCAGATAAATCGGAGTCAACGGTGGAATGATGGCCTGTCATCTCGCTCCTCACGCACGCCCCCGTGTCAGGCGCCTCCGTGCCAGACGTTCCCGTGTCAGACGGGATGCGACAGGAGCATTGACTCCCGTCCGACACTAGGATAACCCGGCATGGATATGCCGGATTCTCCTTCCTCAAATAACCTTCCCTGCACATAAGAAAAACATACAAGTTACCGACATACATATGTCGGTTATGTTATCTCAAATCTTTATCTCGGATCCCTTGTCTCGGTCGACACATGCTGGCTGGCACGGTACCCCGGTCCCTTCTGGCCCAGGTTATCTCGGTAAGCCTATGTCGGTTTGCACCTGCACCACACTCTGAAGCCCAGTTATGCCGGTTTTACTGTAACTTGGCCCACACCTGGGCATAGCTTTTACCACACCATGACCCTACCCGGGGATAGCCCCCCGATAAACCGTTTTCCAAATGGAACCATTTTCAAAATTGAACATTTTTAAATTTAAAACCTTTTTTAAATTGGAACCATTTTCAAATGAAACCATTTTTAATTTAGAACCATTTTCAAAAATTAAACAGTTTTCAAAAACAATTTTAAAATAACGAAAAATAATAAGAAAAGAAAAAAAAGAAAATGAAACGAAAAAGAAAAACAGAAATAGAAAAGAAACGAAACGAAACGAAAAACAAAAAGAACAAAAATAGTAGAAAAATAGAAAACAAATCAAAAGAGAAAAGAAAAAGAAACCGAAAAAAAGACAAAAAACGAAGGAAACGTTAAGCAGACTGTCCCAGTAACGCGTCGCGAAGGGGTCCTTGAGGTGGCGCTCTTGTGAAACACCACTAACGAACGGTGTATAGGGATTGCGTAGGATTTGGCAGGAGCACCCTGGTTCGATCGTGTCTGGTGCAAAGCTAGTTGGGCCAATTAGCTAACTGAGCCACTTAGCGGAGAGAGCTCCATGCTAAAATGGTCGTGGGGTTTTGGGCTGTATACTCTTCATCAAGTCCCATTTTCGTACTTTTCTATATATATGCGTACTATACTGTATATACCTATTTTTTGTTCATACAATTTGGACATTCAACTGAATACTCTTAAATTTAAGTGGGCCCGCTCGAGAAATAGTCATGGGGAAGAGACCCATGTACGGATGCATGGTAAAGGGATGCCTCTATATGGACATGCAAAATAGTGGGCTGCCATGGTGGGTAGCCGTGCACCCACATCTTCTATAGAGAGCACACGGTGGACTCTTCCACTTTTACAATGCCAACGGAAAAATTCACACCGTCACAACGAGAGCATGCCAACGCATGGCCCATGCATCATGCTCTCTCCTACCCATCTCTCCATTATACATTTCAATGTCCACCAAGTCACGAAACCTTTTCACCACGTGGATGCAGGATTTCAAGGAGTACAAAGGAGTGGCATGGTCATTTTTACAGTAGCACATGGCCTCATTCAAATGACCCCACTCTCAAACTTACCTCATCCCTGATATCAAAGCTTCAAAGCGACAGTTCAAATCCATGGTAGGAGAGAAACCCAAGACCAACATGATCGCTTGTTAACTGACCACCGCCACAGCTCGTCGCAAGCTCCTCGCTCCTCAGATCTTGGGTAAGTTTTCTGAAGATTTACTATACAACTTTTGTTTTCATGCAAACTTCCTACAGAACTAGAGAAAAGTTTCAGTCTTTTCGTTCTAGTTCGTTTGAAAACCGATTGGTTAATCTCCCGCTTTTCGTGCAGTTAAATCCGGCTGTTCCAAGTACTTTAGTCAGGTGCCCGAGCACAATGAGCAGCGCTAGCTCTTCTTGGCAAAGCCGGAACGGCCGAACACCAAGGGACGCTGCAATACCCAAAGGATGCAAATCCCCGGGCAGCCATAAAACAAGCAGCATATGGGAATTCAGAGCTGCTCGAGGAACTTAACAGCATTGTCGAGCTCTTCACCCAAAAGCAGACCATTCTTTCTGCATCTACATGCTTCAAACTTTTTTCGAAACATGTACACGCAGTTAAGTTTGACGGGCAGTTTACTGTTTGGCTCAAGCGAGAATTTGATTTCACTTTTGACTCTGGTATAGGCGGCAAATTAGCAACACCAAAAATAAAATCCCTTGGCTCGGCCGATTCCCGCTAGCCTCTCTCGTCTCAGGCGAGAATTTTTTTTCACTTTTGATTCTGGTACAGGCGGCAAATTAACAACACCATAACTAAAATCTAAACAGAAAAAAACTTTTTTGGGTCAGCTAATACTCTGGAGTCTCTGGTACAGAAAACTGTACAGCTATATTTTCTCTTTCATGCCGACAAAAGAAAAACCAAAAGCAAACACCCAGCTAAAAAGTAATCACGTGTTTATCCAATGGTAACACGGACGTACTGTACAAGTTAAGAACAAAAATATCTCATAAATGTTTATGGCGTCCACTTCATATCTTCCGCCGGCCGTGCACAAAGCACTAGAGAAACAGGAACAGGATATGTTTAAACTGAACCGAAATAAAAGACATGGACCGAGCACACACAGCCCATGCCATATACTCCCTCCGTTCACAAAAGATGTCTCAATCTTTTCAAGATTTGTATGTATGTAGACATACTTTAGTGTGTAGATACATTCAAATTTAGATAAGGTTGAGACATCCTTTTATGAACGGAGGGAATAGAAAACCTTGTCTCCACCGACAGAAATTTTACTCGCATGGAATTGTTGCATGGTCATGGTGCTTGGGGACCGCATCCATCCACCATGGAATTGTTGATTGGCCATGGTGCTTATGAAAATTCACATTTGGAATTGTATGAAAGGACATGGTCGGTTGGAATTGTCTAGTGGATGTGGACGGTACCACATGTAATCTAACAAAAAGATAGACGGAGGCTACCGCCGTTGCATGCACAGATAACGCTCTCTAAGCATAGATTCATCAAGAGAGCACATGCCAGCTTTATCTAACGGTGGACACCCTATGCACCACTACCCCATGACACCAAATCCGTGTCGATACAGACATATGCATCCGTAGGGTGCCAAAAAGATTGCTCTTTACATTCTCTGGTTGACTCCTAATTTTTTTGTTGTTTACAACTAATAATCTTGAATGACTCCTCCAAAAACCATACGGGATAATATGTGGAGAGTATTGTGCATGATATGCTTGATAAAACGTAATTAAATCCAGGGAAATAAAATCTGAGAAAACCTAGATCGACGTAGATAATGATGACTTCTACTAGTGTGAAAAAATCAATAAGAATATTCTGTCTTTTGGTCTATTTAAAAATAACAAATTTATAAATCTAAGATAGTGAACAGTGCAAATTTTTAAAACCATTAGATATTTCAGAATTTTTCACTTTTGTTTAGGCTGGAATAACAAATATATCACATTGAGATTTTGCAGGACCATATAATACATTGTTGTAAACACGTATAATTTTTTTAATAAAAATTGAAAGTTCAAAATGTTGATTTCAAAAAATGAACAAAAGGGGCTCCATAGAGCCCGTCCTTCGAAAACGACTTTTCTGAAATAAACGTGTTAGTTACTTTTGTTTTTTTTTTGGCACGCATTTGGTTTGATTTCGTGTCGTTAAGCTACGACTACAAGCATCGATATCATAGATAATTTCACATTCGCTGCCGTCAAATCAAAATCAGGATGACGAGCTAAATTATATTGCTCTTATGTGTCTGGCCGGCTGGACACGAGCCAGCTCGGTCCAGCTCGGGGCGAGCCTACAAAAAGCTCGGTCCAGAATGCCGAGCCCCGAGCCAGCTCGACACTGCCGGCGAGCCACGAAACGGAGCTCGGCCCGAGCTGGTGGAAAGCTCGGTGCAGCTAGCGAGCCTCGCCGTGGTGTGTCACTGACGGGTGGGGCCGGTATTCTCCGGCAACGGCGACCATGCCGGGCGGCGCAGCGGTGCTTCCTGGCGGCGGCGGAGCACGAATTCGAGGTCTGCGGGATGGATTCGAGGTCGGCGAGGATGGATTCGAGGTTGGCGAGGACGGATTCGAGGGGGCGGCGTTGGGTTTCAGCGGGGCGTGCATGGGCATGGCGGCGGCTACCTGCTTTCTGCGAGGAAGACGACTCGTAGCCTTCTGCGCTGACTCCTGACCTTATCCCTATCTAAACAGGGCAGAATTCCTTCTTCCACCTCTATAGGCCAGTTCTAAATTAATTTGCAGAGAACCAGACAGAGGCCTAGTGGTTGGAGTGCGGTTGAGCGCGCTCGACGTCCCAGGTTCGATCCCAATCAGAGACGAATTCCTAGATTTCTTATAAAGGAGCATTTCTACTATAAAAATAAGCTACCAAAGGCTAGTCCTGGTGGTCGCATTTTTAAAAAAATTAATTTGCAGAAAAAAAGTAGCGAGCTTTCGGGCCGGACCGAGCCGAGCCAGGCTCAGCCCGAGCTTGCTACGGTCCAGCTTGGCCAGCTCGGCTCGGTCAAAACTGCTGGCGGGCCGAGCCTTGCTCGGGGCGAGCCTTGCTCGGGGCGAGCCCAGGAAAGCTCGGGCCGAGCCCAAAACCTCGGTCTCAGCGTCCATCCAGACTTATGTGGAGTAGTATAATATTATATCTCTTACGAGCTAAATCAAGAAGGAGCCATCCCCTATTTTATTCTGCCAAATCGGTTCCAAATATTTCATTTGCTACTTACAAAGGTCCCTGTTCTCCACTATGTATGTTCATCAACACTTTATGAGCACGCACCACGCAAAATTGCGCAAAAAATAACTAGAACGGCAATTAATAAGCGGCTTCAGTATGACGTTGCCCTGTAATCTTAAAACGAAACGGCTTCAAGAGACTCCAGGTAAATAGATGACAAAAAAAAAGGAGTGTTCGTCAAAAACTAAAATGAAGGAGTTAACGTTGCTTGTAATCTCACGAAACTGTACCTAAGTACGTATTATACATAGAGGTACCAGTTATAAACTTCCCCTAAATCTTTCTTCATGTTGTCAACCAATGCTCCGGCGAGGAGTGCTTTGCTCAAACTTTGTCACCGGCCGCCGGGGCCGCCTGGCCGACGTCGCACCGGCAGAGTGGGCACGTGGGGTGCGAGTAGAGCCACGCGTCGATGCACTCGACGTGGAACATGTGCCCGCACGCCGGCAGCTGCCGCACCACCTCCCCGTCCGGCACCACGGCGAGGCAGATCGCACACTGCGCCCATCCGCCGGCGCCGGCGCCCTTCCGGTACGTGGACTTGGGGATGGCCGCGAGCTCGGACGACGCCAGTCCGCCGCGCCGGCTGCTTCTTCTGCCGGCGGCCATGGACGCCGCCGCTGCCGCACCGCCGGAGACGTATCCGGCCTGCGCGAAGATGCGTCTAAAGCAGACGGCCATCGCGAGGACGATGACGCCGCACGACAAGGCGAGGCAGAAGAGCACCACCGTGTCGCACACCCTGTAGCTGCCGGCGACGTCGGGGACGTCGGCGTTGGAGGAAGACATGGTTGGCTTCTTTCCTGCCTTCTTGGCGCGGCGTGATAAATGTGATGGATGAATGGACAGGGGAGCAGCTTGAGATTAAAAACGTAGCTTGCATTACTGCAACTTGGCAAGGTTACTGGTAGCGATTGGCCTTTTGCAAATGAAATTTAGCCGCACGATGATAGCGACGACAGCGATGCGCTCATCGAAACAATATTTATTTCCAGATCTGTCCGTTTCAGTTTGGGAGATATTTTCGGATCCTTGCAATTGTGTTCTCCCAGATATTACCTGAACTCTTCTCCAAAAAAAAAAGATAGTGTATTACCTGAACTCATGTAGTCATGTGGACTTCCCTTATGAGTTGGCATTTTGGCAAGGTCAGGTCGTGCTGCTGTTGACCGGAGTAAACCGGGTCAGGGATCATCCTCTTTAGTGCTGGATAATTCCAAGCCATGGAAAAAACTTTGAGCGAACAAGACGCCAGGGAAGATGAAGATCACACTATGGAGGTTTGCGCATGACTGTTTGCCGTGTGGTCACCAACTTCAGAAGCGTCACATCCCGGCGTCTTCAACTTGTGTCTTCTGCAATCAATATGAAACAGTTGAGCATGCCATGTTGTTCTTGCCCATATGCCAACGAGGTTTGGCAAGAAGTTAAGACTGATCATACAGTCCATTTTCACCGTAAATCCTCCATTTCTGCGAGAGCATGGACCCTTGATTTCGTGGACAAGTGTTCAGATATAGAAGCTACCTGCCTCATGGAGACAATGTGGTACATCTGGGACGCTAGGAACAAGCTCCGGGAAGGTGAAGGTATGATGCACCCGCATGCGGTTGCTGCCAAAATCAAAGCTTACATTGGCATGATCATGGTACGTAAATTTCTACAAGCCAAGTACTAATAGTTGGTTAAGAAATTTTCGGCGTATTGAAACAAAATGTAAATCCAAAAGTCCAAAACTATAAGCTGAACTAAAGTACTCAAGTGGTTGTGCCCAGTTTTAAAGAGCCTATGTCTGTACACGCTGAAGTAAACACCATGTATGAATCCAATTTATGTCCATATGGATATCCTGCAAAAGATGGAAACATTTTTCTTGTCGAAGACTTAATCAATTATCGAGATAGCCAAAGCAACCACAGAGAGCACACTCCCACCAGAACATATGCTCGCAACGGCCTACTCAAATCTTACAGTCGAAATTGTTCAGAGAGCGTGACTGCGGCCGAAAACGCCTATGCAAAAGATGAAATGCTATCGGGATGGGGATATTATATGTTAAATAGATGGCTCTCCATCCTAGGCGCTCAAATGGGCAATCAAGGAAGAGTGTTGGATTGTTTTCTCCATATTAATAATCTACTCTTTTTTCAGTATCGTTTTGCATTTGCTAAATGAACCCCTCTATGTAGGTACTATGTCAATGAAACTTTTAGTTTCAAAACCTTCTTATCCTTAAACAGCCAATTCATGTTCACCAGAGCAGCATAGATAAGCTACGTGTGTCATTGCTATTTGCCTTAAGGTGGAAAAGCACTTCAAAATATATTTTTTTCCTTGAAAAAGGTAATGCTATTTTTGCCTTCAAAGTGCTAACCAACCACCGTGCTTTTGAAAAGACTGGAATAAGCAGCGTGCTTTGATTCGGCTGTGTTTCAGAAGCTAAAAGTAAATCTACAAACAGGACCAACTAAACAGAGCACTACGGGAAACCCACGATACGCCGACGGCCAGAAGCCGTCGGCGTAGACACGTTTGCCGTCGGCGTAGGCCTAGGCCGACGGCAGCCGTCGGCGTATCGCCGTCGGCGTAGCTGCCCGTCGGCATAGACAAATAACCGTCGGCGTATATATAACCGTCGGCGTAGCCGCTGTGGGACCCACAGAAACGGAAGCCGTTCTAGTGTGCCACGTGGAGCGAGCTGGGCGTCTGGGACGTGCGATACGCCGACGGCAAAGCCGTCGGCGTATTCGTGACAATTTGGTCCATTTTAGGCGACGTGGCAGCACCCTGTGCGCCTGGGAAGTGATCTACGCCGACGGCAATGCCGTCGGCGTATCCTTGACCATAATTTCCAATTTTAGCTGCTTGTTGTTGCTGGTTTCTGGCGCATTTTAAATACAATTAAAATTGCACAAGTTATAAAACATCACAGAAACATCAAATAAAACACCACATACATATCCAAATGACACAAACATGATTCAAATTCATCCAAGCATTCATACAAACTCCAAACAAGTTCGAATTCACACACGCTACACCCGAACACATCCTACACCTCCCGAGAGCCCGAGGCCGATGATTCCTTGCCTTGGCTCATCTTGGTCAATCACCTGCATTGAGAAAGGATAAACTTTTAAGCATGTTGAAAAATGTAGTAAATAAGAATAAAGACGTAATGCAATTAAGAAGAAGCATGTTGAAAAGTAAATAGTACGCAAAAGGACATAAAAGACCCTCACCCCTAATCATCACTCTCATAGTTAAGTCCTGGGTTGTCATCATCACTATCAACATCACTATCAACATCACTATCACGAGTGTTGTATATTGGAACCTCCTCGCACGGTGGAGGCTCATCATCGTCATCACTATCACTCTGTAACTTGTTGAGCATATCTATATCCTTTAGATTCACCACTACGTCACCACCTGTTTGTGCATTGTCCTCGCGGTCCTCAAGACCTTGTATGCCAAAGTCCCCAAAGGTTTGTTCCTCTTGATAGAAAATCCCCTCGTATGTTTTAGGGTCAATGTTGTTGTAATCGTCTTCGGAGGGCATGGGTAGCTTACCACGTGGCGATACATGGAACACGACTTCCCAACCAATGAGTCCCTCTTTCTTGCATGGGTAGGGCAAATAATAAACTTGAAAGGCTTGGTGAGCCACAACAAAGACATCGGATCCATTGTAGGTGGTTGAAGGCTTAACTTCAACTAACCCAATGGAAGGGGTACTTTTGGTTCCATGCTCAGGGTCGAACCAGTGGCATTTGAACACAACAAGCTTGAGTGATATGTTCGTGTTATTGAACGTCAGCTCATATACGTTCTGTAACCTTCCGTAGTAATCATAATTACCGGCTCCTTTGGTGAAGACCCCGGTATTTATAGTCTTTGCATTAGGCCGACTGTTCTGGTGATGCTCTGTATGGAAGCGGTACCCATTCACATCATACTTCTCGACTCTACGGTTACAACCTTGGGAGACACATCTCAACTCATCTGACATCACAACGTTGGCATCAGCTCCCTACAAGTACAAATTGTTTTGTGCATTAGTAAGAGGGATAATACACGAATTGCAAGGTAGAAGGGACAGGTTTGAAATTACCTTTTCCCTGAACCAAACCGTGAATTTTTTCTTTCCGGGGGCAGGCTCTTTCAAAAGAGTGTCCAACGCGGCTTCATTGGGTCCATCTGATGTTCCCGACCACATTTCATCCGTGAATTGACTAAAAGGAGAAAATACGTATTAGAACGAAATCATGATAGTAGTTGCAAAGTAATTTGTTCCCCATTTTACCTAAGGAAACTGCCCTCTTCTCCCTGCTCGTCGTGGGTCACTTCCTTCATGTTCATAAGCACATAGAGCATTATGCACTCCAGCTCATCATTGGTCAAGTTATACCTTGTTGGGCCACCGCTCTTGCCACCGGGACACTGGAAGAGGACGAGCTTGGGGTCTCGCTTGGGCTCGTCGACATTGTACCGAGAGGCCTGGTTATGCATAGTGGGAACATCATCGGGGTAGTACGTTAGCCTGGCGTCTGCCATCTCCTGAAGGATAGTTGCCTCGGCTATGGATGACTCAATCTTATTTTTGTTTCCACATTTGGTTCGAATATACTTAAACTCTCTCTCAATACAAAACTGCCAACGAAACTGCACCGGTCCACCCAAGAGTACCTCATTCGCAAGATGCACAACAAGATGTGCCATCGGAGTAAAGAAGCCTGGCGGAAATATCGTCTCTAAGTTGCACAGCAACTCCGGCACTAGTTCATGCAGCTTCTGAATAATCAGGGGACATACTTGCTTAGCACAGAGCGTGCGGAAGAAATGGCTCAACTCCGCGAGCACTCGCCAGACACGGTCGGGGAGATACCCTCGAACCATCACCGGTAGCAGCCGCTCAATCCATATATGATAGTCGTGACTCTTGAGCCCGGTGACTTTTGCCGATTGTATATTGACTCCCTTACTTATATTCGAACAATAGCCATCAGGGAACATCACGACGAATTTGAGCCAATGGAATGCCTCAGACCTTTGCATACTATTAAGGCAGAAGTCAGCATGCGGCTTGAACCAGTTCTTTTGACGGCCTTCAGGAGGCTTCATGTGCATTCTCTCCCTATCACAGAGCTTCTTAACATCAACTCTAGCCTTAACATTATCCTTCGACTTCGGGGTAATGTTCAGGATTGTGTGAAAGAGGGACTCTCCAACATTCTTTTCGGTGTGCATCACATCGATGCTATGGGGAAGTTCGAGGTCCTTGTAATATTCGAGTTGCGTCAAGCCTGCCACGTGAGTCCAGTTGTGCGACACACCATATCCCACATATCGTGGGCCTTTTCTCCCAGCAGGCACGAGAGCACTTAGCTCGGCGTCAACAGCTGCACCATCGAAAGTTGGTATCGCTTTTTCTTCACGCTCAACTCTGCCCTTCTTGAAGTTCTTTTTGTCTTCTCTAAACGGATGCCCTCTTTTGAGGAACTTTCGATGTGTGTCAAACGCGGAATACTTCCGTCCCGCCGTTAGCCACATGAACTCAAGTCGGTTCCTGCACACTGGGCATGGCCACTTACCAGCTGTACACCATCCGCAGAATAGGGCGTACCCGGGCATGTCATGCATGGAATTGTGATACCAAACTTTCATCAAGAAGTTTGTCTTCGATGCACGATCATATGTCAACGTCCCGTGGTGCCAAGAGTGGTTCAGATCATCCACAATTGGCTGCATGTACATACTTAAATTCTTCCCCGGATATTCAGGACCTGGAATGATCAGCGAGAGGAACATGGTCTTCTTTTGCATTAGGGCTCCAGGAGGGAGATTGAGCGGAATAACAAACACGGGCCAGCAGCTGTACGCGGTAGTCGACAAACCATATGGATTGAATCCATCGGTTGCTATCGCGATTCTCACGTTTCGAGCATCTGCTGCCTCATCGGGGTGGTTCGCATCAAAGTTCTTCCATGCCGTACCATCAGATGGATGTCCCATCAATTCCCGGTCGTGCTCATCCTTGTATCTCTTCCCCGTTTTGTGCCATTGCATCTGTGTGGCAGACTCTTTGTTCATGTAAAGCCGCTTGATTCTTTGTATGAATGGGAGGTAACGAAGAATCTTAATGGCGACATTTGACTGCGTCTTCGTACCATCGGGTCCTTTTACCACATGATACCTAGAGGCCTTACACAAGATACAGTACTTGTCATTGGCAAACTGTTTCCAAAACAAAAGGCATCCTTTTGGACAACAATCTATCTTCTGATAATCCATGCTGAGATCTCGCAGGATTTTCTTCGTTTCGTACATGCTTTGAGGCAGACAATGCCCTTCAGGCAACAGGTTACCAGTTGTTTGCAGATGCGCTTCAAAGCATGAACGGGTGCTGCCATACTGGAGCTTGTTGGCTAGTGCTTGCGAGATGGCATCGAGCTGAGAAACTTTTGCACCCTCGTACAGAGGCCTCTGAGACGAGGCCATCATATGAAAGAAGGCCTTCGCGGTTGGCTCTGGGTCCTCCGGTTCACGCGGTTCCTCCGGTTCTGGAGGTTCCTCCGGTTCCTCCTGTGATGGTGGCGAATCTGGCATGTCGCCAGCACGGAGATCATCTAGCCAGTTTCTAATCCCATCATCTTCATTGCCATTGATCCGCTGCCGCATCACCCTGCCACTCTCGCGCTCGTACTCATCAAAGTTGACTGTCGTCACGAAGTTCGGCATATACCCACGAGAGAAGAGGTGTTTAATCATATCATCCTTTCCCTGACGTGTACGAAACTTGCAACGAGGGCAAGGGCACTGTCCACGAGCGCCTGACTCTGAACCCTTACGCGCTAACTCCTTCACTAACAAATGCGTCTTCCATACCCACTCATCTGTTTTGTCAACCAAACTAGTTCGGCCACTGTACATCCACCCATTATCTGCCATCCTCTGCTGCTTTACTGTGAGCCAAATAATAATAACATGAAATTAAATGCATCATATTTTTATTTTCTTGCATGCAATGTCACCATTTTATTACGGCCAAATTTTATCTTTTACAACATGCAAGGGTTCACATACACTTCTAATAGGTAGGGGCCTATCCCGCCCGAGTACGTGTAGATCGAGTCGTGTCCCATGTTCTACCCCGACCCGAGACGGAATTTCGGCAGCACCTCCCCGCTGTTCTTCAGAATACACGTCTCGAGCTTGTCAAGCCGAGAGGGTGTGCATCCGAAGAACAACAGGGAGGTGCTGCCGAAATTCCGTCTCAGGAAGGGGTAGAACGTGGAACACGACCCGATCTACACGTACTCGGACTGTCCAACAGGACAACCCGGAAGTGTTACGGTTATAAATATGCAAAGATGGACAATCCTGCATATTTATAAATTTGTAACCCTTCCGGATGGGATCTGACTCGGGTTACGCGACTGACTTGGTGATCTAGACCAAAATAAACCTATGCAGCAAGAGAGGCGAAAGATTTATACCCTCGAAGCGTGATCGGTGGCCGGAGAAGGTCGAGGACGTGGTCCGGAAGAGGGCGACAACACAAAGGGCACCGAGGCGGCCCCTCCTAATCTGGAGAAGCCGCGACGATGCGCGGGGCCGACGGTGCTGGCTGGCGGGAAGCTACGTCATCTAAAAAGTACAAACAATCGAAATATATAAGCAAATATCCGTCCATTTTACCTAATAATTAAATATAAAACAGAAGAAACCATAGAACGATGTAACCATATTAGCTAAACATAACACATATAGACAAGTAGCACAATAATACATAGGTAGCATGCATGATAAGTCTAGCAGTACAACAGGTAGCAAGATAAGTCTAGTAGTACGACAAGTAGGATGATAGACATCCTAAACTCGACTCGCGCCGGTGTCAGTGACGTCGTCCAAGCGGTCCCACAAGAGGACAGGCTGCTGCTAGAGTCCTCGCCCTGCTGCTGCGTGCCGGAGGGGCCGGCCTCGCCCTGCCCGCGCTGCTGCCGGCTCTCGCTGAAGACCTGGTACTGGACCGCCATCACCTGGGGATCAAGGAGGAGATCCTTGACCAAGGGGTCATCCTCCTCGCGCTGGTGGCGCGCCCTGAGCAGCCTCTCTGCCTGTCGGTGCTCCCTCTCCTCGGCCCTCGTCGCGATCCTCATGCCATCTGGCGCTAACAAATGCGCCACGCGCCGCTCATCCTCAAAGTTGAGGATCGCTCTCGCCCCAAAGTGCTGGACCGCCGCGCAGTCGTAGGCGCGGGCCGCCTGCCACGGGCACCTGAAAGTACCAAGCTGGATCTTCCTGTGATCCACTGTGATCTGAGCTGCCCAAGTCGGGATCTTCGTGTGTCTCCGATGAACACCGCGAAACTTTCGCTCCGGCTCCGACATGATACTTAGTTAAGCAAAAGCATTTGATACACGGGTTAGTCAAGGAAGCATAGATAAAAAAAAAGCAGGCCTACGTGAGACAACATCGATTGTACAACATATATTGCATACACCAAAATTTGCTCACTGTTTTAATAAACCTAAAACTTAATCAACTACACATATACACAGTGAGGAAGAATAAACCTAAAATTTACTATCAATCTACTAATTGTAAACCTAACAAACACTTAAAATCTACTAATTCTAATACTAAAACTACCATTTTACAACTAACAGTGGCACTAACCCTAAAACTAACACACACAAACTAACACACACTAACTCTAAAACTATTAATTTGCAAAACAAATGAACAAACCTTGGAGGAGCTTCGGTGGTGTGGAGATGCGGTGGAGGAGCGGCCGGAGAGGAGGCACTGTGGGCGACGGAGGAGCTGCGGGGAGGAGGCGGCCGGGGCGCGGGGAGGAGGCGGGCTGCGCAGGGGAGGAGGCGGGCTGTGTGGGCGGGCGGACGGCGCGGGGAGGAGGCGGCCGGGGCGTGGGAAGGAGGCAGGCGGTGTGGGCAGGCGACGCCGGGGAGGAGACGGCCGGGGAATGGGGAGGAGGCGGCCGGGGCGCGGGGAGGAGGCGGGCTGCGCAGGGGAGGAGGCGGGCTGTGTGGGCGGGCGGACGGCGCGGGGAGGAGGCGGCCGGGGCGCGGGAAGGAGGCAGGCGGTGTGGGCAGGCGACGCCGGGGAGGAGACGGCCGGGGAACGGGGAGGAGGCGGCCGGGGCGCGGAGAGGAGGCGGCGGCGGATCGAGGAGGAGGCGGGCGGTGTGGGCTGGGTTGTGTGGTTGGGGACGAGCGTGCGGCCGCGCGGTTTTGGTTAAGTGGATAAGCATACGCCGACGGCAATGCCGTCGGCGTATGTGTTCTGAATTTCTTCCTTTTTATAAACAAATAAAATATTATTTATTTCTCCATATAATATTTATTTATTTATTTCTCCATATAATATTTAATGTAGTTATAATTTATATATATATTGGACCTATAATTGCCCTCCCAATTTCAGTATCCCACCCCGTAAAATAACGGTCTTGTGCCGCAGGAGGAAGCTGAGAATGAATAGAAGCGTCTTGAGAAGCAAGCTTCTTTGATGCAGCGCTTTTTCAAAAGTAAGGACAGTGAAAAACATGATAAATCTGGAGAGGATAACTCAGGTGCTTGCTCTGTCGCCCGAAAGGGGAGTTTTCACCTCTAAGTGCAGGAACTCACTAGAGAGAAAGTGAAGCCGGTGAAGCCGGTCACACCTACGAGTAGGATATTGCACATTTACAACACACAACACACTTGTATACATACGGTATGGCACAACCTAGGTTTTGGTGGGGTTCCGACGCTCCGGGGCCCCGCTTCGGCGAAACCCTGAATCCGCTGGAAAAACCCTAACGTTTCCGTCTACCCCCATAGACGTGCGTCGAAAGGGGGTAGCCCGGTGGACTTTTTTGCTTGGTTGCGTTAGGTTATGCCATAGGAACATCATAAACCAAAGTCTACCCCAAATCGACACAAGATTCCATCCGGTTCGCCCGAAAGGGGAGTTTTCACCTCTAAGTGCAGGAACTCACTAGAGAGAAAGTGAAGCCGGTGAAGCCGGTCACACCTACGAGTAGGATATTGCACATTTACAACACACAACACACTTGTATACATACGGTATGGCACAACCTAGGTTTGGGTGGGGTTCCGACGCTCCGGGGCCCCGCTTCGGCGAAACCCTGAATCCGCTGGAAAAACCCTAACGTTTCCGTCTACCCCCATAGACGTGCGTCGAAAGGGGGTAGCCCGGTGGACTTTTTTGCTTGGTTGCGTTAGGTTATGCCATAGTAACATCATAAACCAAAGTCTACCCCAAATCGACACAAGATTCCATCCGGTTCGCCCGAAAGGGGAGTTTTCACCTCTAAGTGCAGGAACTCACTAGAGAGAAAGTGAAGCCGGTGAAGCCGGTCACACCTACTAGTAGGATATTGCACATTTACAACACACAACACACTTGTATACATACGGTATGGCACAACCTAGGTTTGGGTGGGGTTCCGACGCTCCGGGGCCCCGCTTCGGCGAAACCCTGAATCCGCTGGAAAAACCCTAACGTTTCCGTCTACCCCCATAGACGTGCGTCGAAAGGGGTAGCCCGGTGGACTTTTTTGCTTGGTTGCGTTAGGTTATGCCATAGGAACATCATAAACCAAAGTCTACCCCAAATCGACACAAGATTCCATCCGGTTCGCCCGAAAGGGGAGTTTTCACCTCTAAGTGCAGGAACTCAGTAGAGAGAAAGTGAAGCCGGTGAAGCCGGTCACACCTACGAGTAGGATATTGCACATTTACAACACACAACACACTTGTATACATACGGTATGGCACAACCTAGGTTTGGGTGGGGTTCCGACGCTCCGGGGCCCCGCTTCGGCGAAACCCTGAATCCGCTGGAAAAACCCTAACGTTTCTGTCTACCCCCATAGACGTGCGTCGAAAGGGGGTAGCCCGGTGGACTTTTTTGCTTGGTTGCGTTAGGTTATGCCATAGGAACATCATAAACCAAAGTCTACCCCAAATCGACACAAGATTCCATCCGGTTCGCCCGAAAGGGGAGTTTTCACCTCTAAGTGCAGGAACTCACTAGAGAGAAAGTGAAGCCGGTGAAGCCGGTCACACCTACGAGTAGGATATTGCACATTTACAACACACAACACACTTGTATACATACGGTATGGCACAACCTAGGTTTGGGTGGGGTTCCGACGCTCCGGGGCCCCGCTTCGGCGAAACCCTGAATCCGCTGGAAAAACTCTAACGTTTCCGTCTACCCCCATAGACGTGCGTCGAAAGGGGGTAGCCCGGTGGACTTTTTTACTTGGTTGCGTTAGGTTATGCCATAGGAACATCATAAACCAAAGTCTACCCCAAATCGACACAAGATTCCATCCGGTTCGCCCGAAAGGGGAGTTTTCACCTCTAAGTGCAGGAACTCACTAGAGAGAAAGTGAAGCCGGTGAAGCCGGTCACACCTACGAGTAGGATATTGCACATTTACAACACACAACACACTTGTATACATACGGTATGGCACAACCTAGGTTTGGGTGGGGTTCCGACGCTCCGGGGCCTCGCTTCGGCGAAACCCTGAATCCGCTGGAAAAACCCTAACGTTTCCGTCTACCCCCATAGACGTGCGTCGAAAGGGGTTAGCCCAGTGGAGTTTTTTGCTTGGTTGCGTTAGGTTAGGCCATAGGAAGGTATTTTACATGTGTTGTTTTTATTTATTTTACATGTATATGTTGTAGGGTTGGGTTACGGGAAACTCGAACCGTTATTTTACGGGGGTGGGATACTGAAATTAGGAGGGCAATTATAGGTCCAATATATATATAAATTATAACTACATTAAATATTATATGGAGAAATAAATAAATAAATATTATATGGAGAAATAAATAAATTTTATACAAATTGGAAGTACACGTGTACGCCGACGGCCTTGCCGTCGGCGTATCGACGCAGCTGGACGTATTTGTTCTTTCCGTCACGGCGTTCTTTTGTACGCCGACGGCACGTTTTATGCCGACGGCTGCCGTCGGCCTTACCTGGGTACGCCGACGGCGCTTCGTACGCCGACGGCTGTTTCGACGGATGCCCTAGCTCGTGCTGTATGCCGACGGCCCCGACATTTAGCCGTCGGCGTACGACGCGGCCGTCGGCGTAGTGTGGCTTTCCCGTAGTGGAGCAGCCAGTGCTTCGAACCTAATTACTGAAGCTTTCCTGAATAACGAAAATACTAGTACTGCGCTAAAAGTAATGCTGCTCTCCTCATTCAAATTTCAATTCCTCTGGCTTCTGCAGATAACGCTCATTCCTGTCTCGTGATGTTCTAATGCTTCTGCTGAATATTCTGAATCTGTAGGGTTATAAATACTCGCACTTGGGCATTCACTGTCAGTTTACAGACTCGCGAATGCGTGACACAGTGAAGTTAATCACACGACAAAAGAATAAAATTCAATTATATAGATTTGTTCTATCTTGTCCTCCTGACTCACGAGCTGGTCAGGCGCTTAAAGAAACAAGAATGAAATTCACCTCTACTCAGTGTTTTATACACCGGTTTAGAGTTGCTCTATTATTTCCAGCAAAAGTCATCAGTTATTAAACTTTACCTAGATTAATCATAGACGAAGATCCATCCACGCTGTAGTCAAGAACATGATGTATGAAAACTCTCAATCATGTATAGAATAATGCAGTATATTTGCATCATGTTTCAGAGAAACTAGCTGGGTGGCCCGCGCAATTGCGCGGCTAGAGTTGATAAATCAAATATTTTATCAGATATAAAACACATTACAATCGACAAAAATATATATGAATGATTTAGGTTACTTGGTTTATTGAGTTGTCAATTGCTTCCACGTTCCAATCTACATGATATGACATTTGTACATGTTAAAAATGCAAAACCTGAATACATTCATTGTTTAGGCTTCCAAGTTTTCTTACGCAGAAGTTCGCTATAACATTATTATTTTAAGTTTCAAAAAAATATAACATTATTATTTTTATTGTTTAAAATTCCAGCAATCAATTGTGTCTTGATGCTGGTTGAGTGATTTTTCCATGTCATGCAACGTTACATTAACCTGGATACGTTAGGGACATCAGCTATAGTAGAGTCGTAATATCTCTACAATCAACCTTGATCATAACAATACTACATGACTTGATTGATCTAATCGTTGTTTTCAGTATATTCTAGGTAGCGACTTCCTTAGACCTAATTTCTTGCAATAAGTAATTAGGCTTTTTCCACAACATCAACCTCTCAATGCACAGGACGCCTCTAATAAGCTGAACGGCCTTATCGGAGGTGAAAAACTGACACCAAGGTCCCTCAGCTGTACATTAATCGAGGGCCTAGTTTCCAACCGTCTCATCTCTTGCTTCTGTTGTGATGTTCCAAATCATTAGCCCCCTTGAAGTGCAGGAGCACATCCACTTCTTCTAGTCGAGAATCTGCGTGCGCTTGGGTGATAGCAGCCTGGCCAGCTTTGGCGTGACGACACGTGGGCATGTGTTTATTGATAGTGACCCTGAGACCTTGAAGCCAACATACCATAATGAGATCAATTCGCAAAAAAAATGTGTGGCAGAGAAACTTTTGAACATACACGAATGTGTCTTATTATTTATATTTTTCATCCATAACTCTATATGTCCATAAATATAAAATATATCTTACTATAAGGCTATCAAATGGCATTTGTTGCCCTGCATGTCTCGTCACTGAAGAATAATCATAAATTATCTACAAAATTACATGTGTCGCAAATACAATGCCTCAACAGATGTACATTACTGCATAATGCATATAGAATTCTTATGCGTAACTGTGTGAGATAAAACAAATCTGTGAGTACATACCTGTAGAGCAATGACCAACACTTGACCAACATTTTTTAGAGTTACTGCACAACAATAATTGGATCGCAAAAGAAAGACTAAAGATGTATTATAGACGGAAGGCTGCGTGCAATATTGCACGGTTCGTGTCCTGCTTCTAAACTATTAGGTCTGCAGCTTGCCCTAGTACATGTTTAGCTATTCCGAACTGTTTCTTTGTCTGTTTTTTTTCTTATCGCTCAGTATAAATCCAGCTGCTGGTGCCCTCGGTTTGTTCTTCTTCCAATTCACGTTGGGCACCTTGCGCTTGGTCATCATGTGTCAGCGTCATCACGGAGCATGAGATGGTGACAGCCAATTCCTTGAGTAGTTTCAGAAAAACAACGCACTTGTACGCCGGAGGGAATCGAGTTCGATCTGCTCCACGCCTGATACAACCTACTGAACTGGACGCGTGCAATCACGTGTTATCAGAAAATAATCAGAGGCTCTTTCTCCGCGACAGAGGCGAGCGGGGGGCGACCTCGGCCCGCCCAGCTCCCGCCGGCGTATCCGTGGGATCCCCCACTCTCCGTCGGCCGCTCCGGCGGCGGGAGGACGGGGGACCCCCGGATCTGCGTTCCGGCGGAGGAGAGGAGGTGGGGTGTGGGCGGATCTGGGGCGGCGGGGCCGAGGCTGGGGGGCGCCGCCGTCGTCGTTCTCTGGGGTCGCAGCCACTCCCCGGGCCCGTCGTCGTCTCTGATGGCGGCGGATGGCTGCTGCCTCGCCGCGCCGGCGCTTCCTCCGGCGTCGGGGCGTGCTTGCGAGTGGTGGGACGGAGGCCGGGATTCCAGAACATCTGGGTCGCCTTCGGCGTCGACGGCGTCGGCGCTGATCAAGGTGACGGCTCTGCTCTGGTGGCCGTCCAGCTCCTCGCCTCTCCACCAAGAACCAAGCGGTGACTGAAGACGGCGGCATGGTCGGCGGCTTCCTGGCCGCGGTTCGCTGCAGATCGCCGTCTCGGGTGGAGCTCGGCGGCAGCGCGCGGTCGGCGGTCATCGTGGTGAGGCGGCGCCGGCGGGGACTGGGTCCTCAAGGTTTAGTTGTTAATTTCGTATCTTCAGAGGATTGTGCTGCTAGTTCTGCTTTCTTTCTGTAATCCCATGTACTCAAAAAAAGAAAATAATCAGAGGACGAACTGAAGCAAACCTCGCTAGCATGGCCGCCATCGATCCAAATATCATCCATGTCTTCTTCTCGCCGCATCAATATCATCAGAAAAACTCGTCACACACTCAAAAAATATCATCAGAAAAACTCGACACACACTCAGGGCTCCTTTGTATATTCATCAAGCTCGTTGATGTCGATTTCATCGTTGTGAGATTGGCATGCATCCTCGATGCTCTAGCATCCACACCCTCATCAAGCCTCGCTGACGTCGAATTCATTGTCGTGAGATTGGCATGCATCCTCGGCGCTCTAGCAGCAACACCGATCGATCAATTGCCGACATGTAGGATTTCTCCGTCGAGCAAAACCTATATAGGCTAGAACCGATTATGATTTGCCGCGATCAACTGTCGCGATTTACGATCCCTCGCGGAACACATATATACTGCTACCAACGATATATGTGGAATCAGCCCAAATCACATATATATGGTTTGTCGAGGAGTCCATGGTGAGATAAAGATGGATCAGTTTCGTCCCTTTCCTTTTCGTTGCACGACTTAGTATTCCTATTGCGCACGGTGCAGAATTAATTTTCAATCTCAACAGCTCACGTGCAAGTCCTTCGTTGCTAGCTCCGAGTGGGACTCTTGAACGTGATTTGTTTTTTCTCTTCCGACTACCACGTGAAAAGCTAAGGGATCTTTTTAAATCACAGCCGTTACTTTTCATGGTTAAATCTCATCCGTTGTTTGTCATGTGTTTTAATTATATAATAGATTCTTTAAACAGAGTCGTTCTTCGTTTTGGTGTTTGCTTCTCCTATGAATGGCCATAATACTACTCTGATCAACCCTCTGTGCAGGGCAAACGTATATTTCAAAGTCAGGCAGTAGTTTTCAGTATTATTTTCACGTCGCCATGCATCAGACGAAAGATGAACATAGTCAGCTAGCTAGAGTAGAGAGACTAGTTCCAGAGAGTGAAAGATCGGCTGTTCCTCGTGGATAGACATCAAGTCATTATTACACATACTATCCCCTTGGATGACCACTGCCCAGTTCTGCCTAATTCCCCTGTCGCAATCACCCGGCCCTCAGCAGATCAATACACCCGATTGTGTCAACTTCAAACGAGAAGTAAATCCAGAGGCGCCACACAAAAGATAAGTTTTAGATGGTTGCACATTTACACAAAAGATAACCATTAACCTAACAAATGATGATGATAAATTTGTTTGGAAACTTACTTCTACAGGATTGTTCACGGTTAAATCAATGTATGAAGGTACCATTAAAAATTAAGATCTTTATGTGGTTCTTATTTAACAAGGTCATCTTAACGAAAGATAATCTGGCCAAACGAAATTGGAATGGGTGTAAAAATGTGTGTTCTGTGATTCAGAGGAGTCAATTGATCATTTATTTTTTTACTTGCCCGTTTGCGCATTTTCTATGGACTGTAGTACATTATGCCTTCAATATCATCCCGCCAGCTAATACTACGAATATGTTTGGAAATTGGCTTAATGGGGTGGAAAAGGATTTTAAAGCACGAATTCGTGTGGGAACTTGTGCTCTCTATGGTCTATTTAGAAATGCAGAAATGATATCATTTTTAACAAAGGCGGCAATCCTAACTTTTTGCAGGTGATACGCATGGCTACCCACTGGATTCATGAGTGGGCTTTTCTGGTCCCAGAGGCGCAACGTGCGCTTATCAGCTCTGGATGCATCCGGCTGGAGGCGGTCACTTTGGATATCTACTCCCGGGGTACCTGGCGGCTGTCTAGACGAATCCAAGGCGTTTAAGAAGTTAGACGCTTGAGAGGCTGTTTTTTTTTCGATTCCTCTGAACTTTCCCTTTTTTATTCAGCACTTTGTGCGCTTGGTTATGTAAACTCTGAGATACCTTCGACTTTGCAATAAAAGCCGTGTGCATCAATCGATGCAGAGGCTGTGACTTCCCCTTTTCTAAGGAAAAGATGATTGCACATCACGAGAAGTATATAACATCATGTTCATCATTCATCAATCTCATATATATCAGTTTAGCAATTCAATTGTATATGCAATTATCAAAGTGCTCTTGTGTGTAATATTAATTAAATTGCTAACTTTATACTTATTTATGATACTTGTTGTTTCCTCAAAGCATCTAAAAAATATCGTATTATTTTATTGCTAGTTGTTATGTTTTGTGCTTAAAGTAGCCGGCCATCATTCTTATTCTTTTTGGTTCTTTGTGACTCTAGTGAGAATTTTATTGAGTGTTTGTCTTATTTCATTGCATCTCCGTGAAATCATAAAATATGGATTTTAGACTCGAGTTTATCTTGATGAGATTACTGATTTTTTTTTATATATCATGTCCAAAATATGTTCATTGGATCCCGTTTAATTACTTTCTTCATATGTTGATGATTTTTATCATATCATTTTGCTGCAATCTTTGGATCATCAACATAGTTAACTTTCTCCAACTATGCGTAATTGGATTTTTTTTCCGAAATGCGTAATTAGATATGTGTATTTGATTCCACTCATATTATGCGGAATGCACAACTTGGGGATGAACTCGTAACATATTGGCCTTCTAAACTTGTTTGTCCATTTCAGTAATTGTTGCCAAGGAAGGAGAAGTTTAAAGGATTTCAGAGAAATATGTTTATGCTTAAATTTGGTTCGTGCTTAAGTTTTTGTCTCTCATGCATATCCATGTTTGTTTGATGTTTTGCATGATTGATATAGAGTAAACTCCGTGGGAGGTTATGTTTACCAAATGTATGAAATGAAATTAAATGTTCCGAGGTGGGACCCACCACGCGACACCGCCAGTATATGCTAGAGTTGCTCCAACGTTTATAACTTTTTTTAGGTGTTCCAACGATTATAATTAGCAGTCCACTGAATCCGAAGAATCCACAAAATGACTACAGCAACCCGGTGGCCTTATCCCATGTGTTTTTTTTCTCACATCTGAAATAACCGCAAATTGATTTCCTCCTTAATTGTATTGCATGATTAATTGTATTTTAGTTCCGACTACGCAGCCACTAAAATGAGTGAATATATACACTAAAACGTGTCTAGATGCATATGAATCTGAAAAAAATTGAGAAAAACTAAAACATGTTATATTTAGGAACATAGGGAGTAGTATTTTAGTTCCGGCTAGTCGGCTACGCAGCCTACTAAATTGTGCTATCCATCCAAATCATGTGGGCCCCATGCCACACTCACCCTCAGACCCTACTTTTTTAAATAAAAGGCACAAGTGCCCAGCCTTAAATTAATAAGACCCACGAGTTCACACAACATCCAGATTACATGTTGCGGCGTATAGCTTAGCCAAAGTTAACAGCAACATAACAAACTAGGAGCATAAAAGATAGGGCTAAAACGGGCGCCACCCAGCAGCATCCACGAACGGGCATGGCGCTTCTCCAGCTTCCAGGCGATCAGCTACTCCTCACCGGGAGATTTGCTGTATATAACAGCTTTAGTCTGGCGACCAGCGTCTCGAATCTTGGTCGGTCCTTTGCCCTGGCTTTTAGACACCACAGCTGCAAGAAAATGAGAGTTTTGTATATCACGTCAGCGGGGTGATTGATAATTCTGCGCTCGATAGAAAGCTTATTGCGAATATTCCAAAGAGCCCAAGATTGCGCCATAAAAAGGAACCACACCACTCTGCGGGTTTGACCCAACAAACCACCGAGAATGGCAAAGAATTGCGCAAAGTTGGCCGGGCACCAATGATTCCCCAGGAGCTGCCGCAACACACTCCAAGCGAACTTGGCCAAGGAGCAGCTGAAGAACATATGAGAGGCGTCCTCCACTGCACCACACAGGGCACAGGACCCGTCCGAAGGCCCCTCCCTTGTCGCGAGGACCTGTCCCGAGGGTAAACGATCTATGATCAATTGCCATGAGAAAAAATTTAGCTTTAGAGGAAGATCAGCTGCCCAAACGTCTCGAAAATGCGTGACTGTCGCCCCCTGCGCCAGTTTTGCATACATAGATGCCACCGAGAACTGTCCCGAGGCCTCCAGGGACCAGGACACCAAGTCCAGGCCCTCAACTAACTGGACCTGCGCAAGTAGAAGAGAAAGCTCTTCCCACTGCGCCCTACCCGCCGCACATAACGTCCGTCTAAGCCGTATCGAGTCGTTCACTGCCCCAGCAACCGAGATCTGCTGGTTGTCACAAACTGCATAAATCAAAGGAAATCTGTCTTTGAGGCTGTCAGCACCCTGCCAGCGATCAGTCCAGAAGAGTGTCTGTTTGTCATTCCGCACCGAGTGTCTGGCTCCCAACTTAAACAGATGTTTAATCTTTGCCAAACTTTTCCAGAACTGGGAGCCCCCCGGCTTGAAGAAGCAAAGATGTCGTCATTAGCAAGATACTTTGCCTTAATCAAATTAGCCCATAGACTGTTATTTTCTTGGTAAAGTTTCCAGATCCATTTGAGCATCAGCGCTTTGTTCATCAGTTTTGTGTTAATGATCCCGAGCCCCCCGGAATCTTTCGGTCTACACACCGCTGGCCAGTTAAGCAGATGGTATTTTCTCTTTGGTCCTGCCCCCTCAGACCCTACTCACACTCCAATCTTGCCAGACTCGAGGTTTCTAGCAGCACGTTTCCAACCCAGCCGCGCCATTTGTGGAAAGAAAAGCACACCCTATCAGCGCACGAAACCGCAAAGGTAGCACTCAGTTAGTTTACCCTGATCCCTTGCATAATCAGCATCCTCTCTTGTGCTGGCTACACAAAGCAACGCAAAGGAGTCCCCGCCGCTAATCCCAGTCTTCAACCAGGCTCCAGCACTACCGGCCGCTACATTTACACACCAACGATACCACTATCGCCAGCAGAAACCCATCGGAGAGAGATAGAGAGCTGAGCTGGGCGAGACCCGCACGCCACGACACTCTGCCACCCGCCCTGCCTAGAGTGCCATCCGTCGATCGGTCGGCATGTCGCACGGGAGCGGTGAAGGAGGGTGCTGCAGCTCCGGCGGGACGCTGGAGCTCGTGGCGGCGTTCACGGCGGTGTGCCTGGCGCTGTACGGGGTGATCCTGTACCTCAACTACCTGTACGTGCGGTGGAGCGGCGGGCGGGACGGCGTGCACCGGACGACGACGGGATCCGGCGCGGCAGGGAAGAGGGGCAGCGGAGGAGGGCTCGACAAGGCGGCGCTGGCCGCCATGGCGCTGGTGTTCAGGTTCAAGGCGGCGGAGGAGGAGGCGGGGCAGGAGTGCGCAGTGTGCCTGGGCGCCATGCAGGACGGCGACGCCGTGCGGGCGCTGCCCGGGTGCAGGCACGCGTTCCACGTCGGGTGCGTCGACGTCTGGCTCTGCACCCACGCCACCTGCCCCGTCTGCCGCGCGCGCCCTGCTCTCCCGCCTCCTGCCGCGCCGTCTAAGACTGGTGGCAGGGCAACGGATGAGACCGCCCGACGGGCGCCGGACCTGGAGAGTCAGGTATAGGATGCGTACGCCGGGCGGGAGCTGTCACTGTGTCAGTGTGAGGTTTGAGATTGTGTTCTCAGGTCAGGCTGCTGCGTATGGTGTTGCTTCATCGTCTTGCCTTCTTGGATTGAGGGGACGGTTACAGGCCTACAACTGCTTTGCTGGGTTAGCCTGCCACTGAGCAGTGCACACCATTTTTGTGTTCGATTGGGACGTTTAATTTCGTGTCATGGCTTCTAAGCTGTGATCCTGCTTTGTAGTTAACCTTGTGCATTGGTGATCGGTGATGAAATTCTTCAAATCACTTTGTAATTAAGTTTGTATATATACTCCACCAGTATGATATTGCCCCCCTTTGTCCTAGTTTGAGGACGAATACAAATTGTTTCATACCAGAAAGGAGACAACTTTCTGTGCTAATTTGTTGGTCTACGGGACAGATGGTCTTTAATTGAACGTGTGGTTCAGGTAATTTAGCGTTTTAGGTATATAGATCGACATTGTTAATTGAGTACTCACTGGCTAACCCACCAATTAACCAACCAGCTAGTCACGTTTTGGCCAGTCAGGTGACGAAATTGTGGATGCATGACTCGTATGCACGGCTAAAAGGGACATCACAAGTCTTTGGTGGATACTACTTTTTAATCCCTTGTTCAAAAGTGGTCAGATAACGATGAGATTGAGGATGCACTACAACAACGACAACATTTTTTTCTCCAAGCCCACGGAATACATAATATTTCAGCAATTATGTAACCTTGGTCATCTTATCGACATAACTATCTCCCCAAGTAAAGATCCTGGAAAGTTAATTTACCAATCATGCTTTTGAAATAGTGAAATAGGACTTGTACAGACAAGGGTCACAATTCCAAATTCTAAATGCCAATCCATACATAAGTAAATAAAAATATACATGCCAAGTTTGTATTAGCACATGCCAACTGCATGTACAAACTGTGGGCTTATGTTCCATGCACAATATCCACACAACAAATAGCTCCAGTGAACCCGATCAACATTTAGAAACATATTCAGATCAATGCACGCAAGCAGGCGCCGAATCCTGAAGAGGCGGATCATGACATGGGTTTCGAGGCTCTGGCACCACAGCACACCGTCCTCGGAGAGCCGGAACGTGGTGCCGATCCACTGGAACGACGGGGTCACCCGCCCCGTGCCGCTCGCAACACGCCGCCGCACTACTCCAATAACGTTCTTGCGGAGTTAAAAGCAGGCATCAAAAATTATCTTTAACATTTTCCTTGAACTCGTCTTATTTTTACTTATTTTCTATGATCTTTAAAGAGAACAAAACATGATGAACTTGCCCCTCTTTTACTCCAAGTAGCAAGTCTGGTATGCACAAACTATTGTTCTTAAACAATCTGGAAAAGCATTGTTCTGAAACAATGTGGTGAACAAATGCAGGAACAATTGCACTTTATTATGTGCAGCTAGCTGAAGCAAGAAGCCTTAGCATGGAAAAGACTCTTGACAACCTCTTGAGTCTTGACACTGATAGTTCATCCATCAGGTTGCAAGTACTATTTCTTTCTTCGGTTCAGTCTCCAGATATATGCACTAAGATTTTTTTTCCATTGAGGTTCACGGGCAATAATATCTCGTCTAACTTTTTGCAGGTCTCACACAAACAGGAAATGCTCACTTTGCACTCAGCATACGCCTTGGCATAATTCAGAAAATACGCAATGGCAATGGCAGGCACTACTGCACATCTCTCTTTCCACCATTGCCTTTGCTTTGAAACAATTCAATCTCATGCCCAGACTGAGGCTACAAATAGACTGCATCCTCTCCTCCATCTTGCAACCGACACTTCTATTCTAGGTAGCAACCAGCCATGGCTTCTGCTGCTGCTCGCCCGGTGAAGCTCTCCCTTGCTCTTCTCATCTACATGGTCGGCGCCTGTGAAGCGGCTCGAGCCACCTCTACTTGTATCCACACGCTCATGGCGGAACATCGGACGGTGGATTGCTAGTTCTGTTTGCACGATCCGGGATCTAGTAGAGGCTAGGTTTACCAAATCTTGGAAGATTTACCATACTACTCTCAATTGTGAAAAAAAGCTCCAAACTTCTAAAAAATAAAACTAAAATGAATCGATGGTCGTTAGATGTTACTAATCCTTATATCATTATGTATTTTAGTACCGGGTCATTATTTGGATAGATTGATTGGTTCTGTTTTAAGTATGTATCGTATAGAAAGAAAATAAATCAGATATTAAACACACAACACGCATGTATTGACTTTATTAAATATCGCCGATGATGAATATAAAACATGCCTAATTCAGATATATTCTTCAAACTGAATTTCATCACTAAAATAGGAATAAAGCAAAAGATGTTCATAAAATAATTTTGCCATAATGTTAATAAAAATATTGACAAACAAAATATGAAAATAGGATGTAAACTATGTATAATAACGAATCAACCATTATAGTAGTTAAAAAATGTCGCATTCCTATTTTTTGTATAAGCAAATTGCTACTTGCGTCTTAGTAAACAATCGTTTTTAAGATTTTTATTGTTGCCAATAGTATAATTTGCAGTAGGGGACAACCGAAAGGTGACTTTGTCAGTTTGTGGAATACACAGCGCCCTCAGGCAGCGATAACAGCCACGCATGCCTTCCAACATGCGTAAATTGAACTCTTGGCAAGGTTATGTGCTTCGGTTTTGGACCTCCTTCATGGACGAGCTCAAAGGATTGGAACGCAGTGCCTCTCGCGTTGATCTCCCGTGCTATTGTGTGTGTGTGAGGATGCAGCCACATTTCTACCTGGGATGCCTGCGGAGGGCTTCTAGTAGTGCTTAATCCTAAAACTTGTTTACTTGTTTTTGTAGTAAGCAAATTGTTACTTGTTTTTATAGTCCCTAATCTTGGTGGACGTTGTGTGATATACATATTTGTGTCTTATTCATGCACGCTCTTTCCAATGAATCGAAAGTCTGCCGCGAGAGAATTGCAAAAAACACCACAATTGGGGCAAAGGTGTCAAACACCTACCGTTTCATGTGATTTGTGGTGGGGTTTTTTCTACATGAATGTTAACTTTACCCCAATTTGGTGATTTTTTTTTGCAATTCTCTCCCCTGCTGCGGCGAACTGCATTGGGGTGCTGGGGTGCTTACAATATTTCCATACTTTGAGGCAAGACAAATACTAATGCAGAATGACACTTAGCTGCACAACTGAATCGCTAGGTGCATTCTCACACTACGGGAATCGACCAAGACGCCGACGGCCGGACGCCGTCGGCGTATGCACGAATGCCGTCGGCGTATACATACGCCGACGGCGGCCGTCGGCGTCTCGAACTGTCGGCGTACCCAAACTGCCGTCGGCGTCTGCGGCCGCCGTCGGCGTACGCTCTGGTGGGCCCCACAAGACGGCATCCCCACGTTTCCGTTAGCTCAACATACGCCGACGGCATTGCCGTCGGCCTCTGAGCGCCACGTGGACGCTTCCTGGACGCCTGGGAGATGACCTGCCGTCGGCGTATGGGTGACCATATGGTCCGCTTCGGGCGACGTGGCAGCATCCTGTGCGTCCGGCCGGGATCCTACGCCGACGGCAATGCCGTCGGCATATGGGTGACCATAATTTGTTAGTTTCTACAAATTGGTTCTGCTGGTTTCTAGCACATTTTAAATACAATTAAAATTGCACAAATTTTAAAACATCACAGAACATCACATATATAATCCAAACCATCATACAAATTCCAAATAACTCAAACACAATTCGAATTCATACAAACTCCAAATGACACAAATATAGTTCGAATTCATCCAAACATTCATACAAACACACCCGGACACATCCTACATCTCCTGAGAGCTCGAGGTACCGATATCTGAGGCCGATGATTCCTTGCCTTGGCTCATCTTGGTCAATCACCTGCATTGAGAAAGGGTAAACAATTAATAAGCATGTTGAAAAATAAATACTAAGCATAATAAAGACATAATAAAATGTAGAAAATAAGAATAAAGATGTAATGCAATTAAGAAGAAGCATGTTGAAAAGTAAATACTACGCATAAGGACATAAAAGACCCTCACCCGAATCATCAGTCTCATAATTAAGTCTTGGGTTTTCATCATCACTATCAACATCACTATCACGTGTGTAAGTTGGAACCTCATCGCACGGTGGAGGCTCATCATCGTCATCACAATGTAACTTGTTGAGCATATCTATGTCCTTTACATCCACCACTAAGTCACCACCTATCTGTGCATTGTCCTCGCGGTCCTCAAGACCTTGTATGCCAAAGTCCCCAAAGGTTTGTTCCTCTTGATAGAAAATCCACTCGTATGTTTTAGGGTCAATGTTGTTGTAATCGTCTTCCGAGGGCATGGGTAGCTTACCATGTGGCGATACATGGAACACGACTTCCCAGCCAATGAGTCCCTCTTTATTTCATGGGTAGGGCAAATAATAAACTTGCCTAGCTTGGTGAGCCACAACAAAGACATCGGATCCATGGTAGGTGGTTGAAGGCTTAACTTCAACTAACCCAATGGAAGGGGTACTTTTAAGTCCATCCACAGGGTCGAACCAGTGGCATTTGAACACAACGAGCTTGAGTTCTATGTTCGTGTTATTGAACGTCAGCTCGTATACGTTCTGTAACCTTCCGTAGTAATCAAATTCACCGGCTCCTTTGGTGAAGACCCCGGTATTTATAGTCTTTGCATTAGGCCGACTGTTCTGGTGAAACTCTGTATGGAAGCGGTACCCATTCACATCATACTTCTCATACATCTCGACTCTATGGTTACAACCTTGGGAGACACATCTCAACTCATCCGACATCACAACGTTGGGATCAGCTCCCTACAAGTACAAATTGTTTGTGCATTAGTAGGAGGGACAAGACACGGATTGCAAGGTAGAAGGGACAGGTTAGAAATTACCTTTTCCCTGAACCAAGCCGTGAATTTTTTCTTTCCGGGGGCACCATCTTTCAAAAGAGTGTCCAGCTCGGCTTCATCGGGTCCCTCTGATGTTCCCGACCACATTTCATCCATGAATTGGCTAAAAGGAGAAAATACGTATTAGACCAAAGCCGAGTAAGTAGTTGCAAAGTAATTTGTTCACCATTTTACCTAAGGAAACTGCCCTCTTCATCCTCCCCGTCGCGGACCACTTCCTTCATGTTCATAAGCACATAGAGCATTATGCACTCCAGCTCTTCATTGGTCAAGGTATACCTTTTTCCGTCACCGGCCTTGCCACCGGGAAACTGGAAGAGGGCGAGCTTGGGGTCTTGCTTGGGCTCGTCGACATTGTACCGAGAGGCCTGGTTATGCATAGTGGGAACATCATCGGGATAGTACGTTAGCCTGGCGTTTGTCATCTCCTGGAGGATAGTTGCCTCAGCTATGCATGCTTCAATCTTATTTTTGTTTCCACATTTGGTTCGAATATACTTAAACTCTCTCTCAATACAAAACTGCCAACGAAACTGCACCGGTCCACCCAAGAGTGCCTCGTTCGCGAGATGCACAACAAGATGTACCATCGGAGTAAAGAAGCCTGGCGGAAATATCGTCTCTAAGTTGCATAGCAACTCCGGCACTAGATCATGCAGCTTCTGAATAATCAGGGGACATATCTGCTTAGCACAGAGCGTGCGAAAGAAATGGCTCAACTCCGCGAGCACTCGCCAGACACGGTCGGGGAGATACCCTCGAACCATCACCGGCAGCAGCCGCTCAATCCATATATGATAGTCGTGACTCTTGAGCCCGGTGACTTTTCCTGATTTTATATTGACTCCCTTACTTATATTCGAACAATAGCCATCAGGGAACATCACGACGAATTTGAGCCAAAAGAATGCCTCAGCCTTTTGCATACTATTAAGGCAGAAGTCGGTATGCGGCTTGAACCAGTTCTTTCGACGGCCTTCAGGAGGCTTCATGTGTAATCTCTTCCTATCACAGAGCTTCTTGACATCGACTCTAGCCTTAACATTATCCTTCGACTTCTCAGGAATGTTCAGGACTGTGTGAAAGAGGGACTCTCCAACATTCTTTTCGGTGTGCATCACATCGATGCTATGGGGAAGTTCGAGGTCCTTGTAATATTCGAGCTGCGTCAAGCCTGCCATGTGAGTCCAGTTGTGCGTCACACCATATCCCACATATCGTGGGCCATTTCCCCAGCAGGCACGAGAGCACTTAGCTCGGCATCAACAGCTGCACCATCAAAAGTTGGTATCTCTTTTTCTTCATGCTCAACTCTGCCCTTCTTGAAGTTCTTTTTGTCTTCTCTAAACCGATGCCCTCTTTTGAGGAACTTTCGATGTGTGTCAAACGCGGAATACTTCTTACACGCGCTTAGCCACATGAACTCAAGTCGGTTCCTGCACACTGGGCATGGCCACTTACCAGCTGTACACCATCCGCAGACTAGGGTACCCGGGCATGTCGTGCATGGAATTGTGGAACCAAACTTTCATCAAGAAGTTTGTCTTCGATGCACGATCATATGTCAACGTCCCGTGGTGCCAAGAGTGGTTCAGATCATCCACAATCGGCTGCATGTAGACACTTAAATTCTTCCCTGGGTATTCAGGACCTGGAATGATCAGCGACAGGAATATGGTCTTCTTTTGCATTAGGGCTCCGGGAGGGAGATTGAGCGGAATAACAAACACGGGCCAGCAGCTGTACGAGGCAGTCGACATACCATATGGATTGAATCCATCGGTTGCTATCGCGATTCTGACGTTTCAAGCCTCTGCTGCCTCATCGGGGTGTTTCATAACAAAGTTCTTCCATGCCGTACCATCAGATGGATGTCCCATCTTTAACAAGGCAATTTCCTCTCAAGTATCAATGCAATTAATTTTAACAAGGCAATTTTGACAAGAACTAACCAAGTGACATCGGTTAAGATGTCGGTCCATTGTCCAACTTCATGGGCGACATAATCGGTCGAAGGGAAAAGCTAGCAAATGAACTGAACCGAACAATATATGGCAAGGTGATGACGACAGATAAGTTTTCAATTTGGACAAGTGAACACAGGACACCACAGTCAATCTAGCTTGAACCGGGACATCATCCAAACCAAAACCAACTCATTTGCATATTAGCTAACAGTACATAATAGCTAACACTAACATACTACTAACACTACTAATTAACAGAAATTTAGCTAACACTAACATAATAGCTAACACTAACATACTACTAACAGTACTAATTAATAGAAAATTACACGTCTAGTATCCATGGTTATCAACTCAATTTGCCTGGGTTTCAGATGGTCCATTCCCGACAGTCGAATCCGTCCCCCCGAGAACGAGAGATGATCTGATCACGGGAGTCTCCGGAGACGGGCGTACCTCTGCAGCATCTCGTTCACGGCAGAACACGGAGAGACCGATCGATCGATCGATGAACAGTAATTTCCTACTGATCCCGAATCGTAGCGAGCTAGGGTTCAATCGTCCGCAAAACCACGGTAAAACAAAATCAAATCCAATCTCAGAAGGACGGATCTCCATCCCCACCCACCCCACTCGAGCCGACGGCGGCTACGACGATGGAGGGAGGGGAAGGATTGATTCCTCGGAGAGGACTCGGTCAAAGGGGGAGCTCCGCTGACGTACGGAGCAGAGGACAGAGAGGGAGGCTCGCTCACCTGGGAACGGGGGAAGAACCGAGGCGCATCCGGAACCGCAGGCGTGGGGAGGGGATGACGGCAGTGTCCGAGCTCTAGCGGCGGCCGAGGGGGGCGGCGATGCAGGAGGGCGGAATGACGAGGGGGCGCCGCCGGTGGCCGGAGATCGGGCAGGGGGACGAGGGCGGCGGCGGCGAGCGTGTTGTGGGTTGTGTGTGTGTGGGGGGGGGTTGGGGACGACCCGGCGCGCGGGCCTCGCGTTTTGCTTAAGTGGATAAGCATACGCCGACGGCAATACCGTCGGCGTAGCCTTTTTTTTGTCAATATTCCCTAATTTATTTAAGTTGTACTACACAATAATATTAGTCAATATTCCCTAATTTATTTAATTATAATTTTATAGAATTTTATTATAATATATTGTATTATGTGGTAGGCCCACGCGCAAATTATTCCTGCGCTCCGCTATCCTTTTCCAGCGAAACCCTAGTCTGATGGGCCCCGCATATCTCACCCCGAGATTTCTCCGTTCGACGGTTCACCAATGCCTCCCAACACACTTGTATACATATGATATGGAACCATCTAGGTTTTGAGGGTTTCCGACGCTCCGGGGCCCGCTTCGGCGAAACCCTGAATCCGCTGGAAAAACCCTAACGTTTTCGTCTACCCCCATAGACGTGTGTCGAAAGGGGGTAGGCCAGTGGACTTTTTTGCTTGGTTGTGTTAGGTTAGGCCATGGAAGGTGAGAAACCAAATCTACTACCCAAATCAACACAAGATTCCATCCGGTTCGCCCGAAAGGGGAGTTTTCACCTCTAAGTGCAGAAACTCACTATAGAGAAAGTGAGGCCGGTGAAGCCGGTCACACCTAGGAGTAGGATATTGCACATTTACAACACACTTGTATACATATGGTATGGCACAACCTAGGTTTGGGTGGGGTTCCGACGCTCCGGGGCCCCGCTTCGCGAAACCCTGAATCCGGTGGAAAAACCCTAACGTTTTCGTCTACCCCCATAGACGTGCGTCGAAAGGGGGTAGGCCAGTGGACTTTTTTGCTTGGTTGTGTTAGTTTAGGCCATGGGAAGGTGAGAAACCAAAGTCTGCCCCAAATCAACACAAGATTCCATCCGGTTCGCTCGAAAGGGGAGTTTTCACCTCTAAGTGCAGAAACTCACTAGAGAGAAAGTGAAGCCGGTGAAGCCGGTCACACCTAGGAGTAGGATATTGCTCATTTACAACACACAACACACTTGTATACATATGGTATGGCACAACCTAGGTTTGGGTGGGGTTCCGACGCTCCGGGCCCCGCTTCAGCGAAACCCTGAATCCGCTGGAAAAACCCTAACGTTTTCGTCTACCCCCATAGACGTGCGTCGAAAGGGGGTAGGCCAGTGGACATTTTTGCTTGGTTGTGTTTGGTTAGGCCATGGAAGGTGAGAAACCAAAGTCTACCCCAAATCAACACAAGATTCCATCCGGTTCGCCCGAAAGGGGAGTTTTCACCTCTAAGTGCAGGAACTCACTAGAGAGAAAGTGAAGCCGGTGAAGCCGGTCACACCTAGGAGTAGGATATTGCACATTTACAACACGCAACACACTTGTATACATATGGTATGACACAACCTAGGTTTTGGTGGGTTTTCGACGCTCCGGGGCCCCGCTTCGGCGAAACCCTGAATCCGCTGGAAAACCCTAACGTTTTCGTCTACCCCCATAGACGTGCGTCGAAAGGGGGTAGGTGTAACAGCCCCAAATTTGAGAACCTAAAAACCCGAGTAAAATTTTCGCTTTTGTGTTGCATTGCATCATGGCATCCATAGTAAGTTGCTAAACAACACACAAAATGGGTTTGATAACATTGGAAAACAAAATGCTAAACCTGTTTAAACAAAATCTCAAAACAAGGAAGGCACTCAACTTGTAAAACAAAATTACTTTGACATGTTATATTTGTCAAGGAAGTTCCTAGAGCTCAAAACAATATTTTGCACTTGCTATAAAAATACCAAAGGAGCAACATTTTGAATTTAGCAAAAATTCCATAAACAAACCCTATGAACAAATGTTGTTCAAAACTTTTTATTTCAACATGCCAAATTTTGTGGAGCTTCTACTTGGTAGGGAGAGGCTACACAAATATTTTCATATTTTTATAAAATGAATTAGTGCCCTAATAAAATCCTCCAAAGTCACTGTTTTGAAAGAGAAGCTGGAAGGACCCATCTGTGATGGAAAATAAACTGACAATGGCCTTTTTGTAAAATCTGCTTATTCCCCACTGTAGCGACCGAGAGGAGCTCGACCGCACCGCGGGCTCGCCGTGCTCGCCGCGCCGGGCCTCCTCGTTGCCTTCCCCTGCCAGGAGAGCATCACCCCGAGCCGCTCTGCTCCCCACCTGCTCACTCACCTGCCCCCTGATTACCCCCAAGAGCAGGGGATCACTATAGCACCTCTCAATGTGGAAGTAAGGTATCGATCCGCAGGAGCAAGAAGGAAAAGTTATCTATTCCCTACAACTAAAGTGTCACAAGTTTTAGTTGATTATGCACTAAACAAGTTTAAGGAGCAAGGTGGTTGATTTGATGGATGGAATGTAACCAAGCAAGAATGTAAAAGTGTCCCAATCCTCTTCAATGCAAGAGGACAAGACAAAGGTTTTCTCTTATAGGAACAATGGACATGGGTTCATGGGTTCACTTAATCCTCTCTCTCTCATCTATGGTGATTATCATGTTATAGATAAAGTACACATAATTGTCATGTTTTAATGGTAGCTTTTATAACGGCTATATGTCCTAAAACACATAGTTGAAAGAAGTACTCATTTGTGTTGCTAGGTCACCCTCGTAAGGCTAGCGTGGTTGCTCTCACTCCCACATCATACTCTTTCTTTTTACCCCCAGATAAAGGATGTTGGACGGTACTGTGTCACTCAATACCTATGCCTTCTGTCACATTGGCCACCCAGTACCCACATACATCATACTTCATAATGGATAATATTCTAAACACTAGTGCAATGATTTATATTTCGTGTGTGTGACCACATCTCTCTCATCTATCTACACTTGGTGGTGTCAATCACCTCATGATAAAGATAAACAAGGCATTATGCATAAATCAAACCATCACATGCATCATAGAATATCTCCAAAGTATGACAAGTCATAAAAGATCCAACACAACAGTAAATGCATAACAAATATTATCTCACACCACAATATCCACCATGGGAATTACATAGATGACCGTAATCATGTTCAGCAGCTCATACGGTACTAATTAGTGAAGCTCAAAGAGAGGAGAGATACATAAGTTACCACCACAAACCCAAATCCAGGGGGTGGACTACTCCCCCTTCATCATGGAGACGGTGGAGAAGTCGTTGGAGAAGGTGGAGACCACCCCGGCAGCGCCCCGCCGGAGTTTTCCCCCTCCAATCTGCAGCTCCTGATCTCCGTTTCGGTGTTTCTGTGTTTGTGCGGCGCTGCTTCCAGAGAACGTCGGGGGACAATTTTTATAGGCGTTTTTAGGTCACACTAGGTCGGTGGAGAAAAGATCAACGGCGGCGGAGCTCCGAGGCCCAAAATAGGTAGGCCCACGCGGCCAAGATTTTAGGCCGCGTGGGGCCCTCTCATTTCCAGCTGGTTGGGCTTCTGGCCTTCATTTTGAGCCCATTGCGTTCGTCTCGAAAATTCTGAAGCGTGCTCTCTGACCTTGCCCTTTTTGGAGTCCCGAAGCTCCCGGAAAGTCTGAAACACTAAAAAAGACGTTTTCTGGAAAACAGGGTTAATTCCAAATAAATGGGAAAACTATGAAGTATTCCCAAAATCATTATAAAACATTGATATAACCCTTATATGATGCAAATATGATTGGAATATAAGTAAAATAATGCAAAGTTCATGTATGCATTTTACATGCATCAACATCCCCAAGCTTAACCCATGCTCGTCCTCGAGTATGAAGGTGATAAAACTAACATGGACTTTGCAATTTAATACTAACAATGGATATCAAAGATGATTGCTACTGCTACATAGAGTCAAATGATTCATTCTTCAAAGGAGTAGCAATATGCAAAACAGTTTATGAAGTGATATCAAGTATTCAATGCAAGGATGTTCAATGATAGTTCACAAAGTGTAACATAACAGATAGTAGTATGGACATTCTTACTTTTGCATACATGTGGTCATAGAGTGATGATGAAAATCTGAATATGTAGGTGGACACTTTGGAAAGATGAATAAGTGAGTAGAGGTAAAGCATGCATAAGTTTCATCTAACCTCCAAACTCTTCTACTTAAGTTAATGATTGCAATGTGGTAATACTTGGTGTCAAGCTCTCATTCCCCTATCATAGCATCTTGAATGATTATAGTTTAATGTGAGAGCAAATATGAGTAGTGTGCTTGACAAAGTAAAGGTTAGGTGTCTCATGCCCCTTGAATACAAGTACCTACACCATGATTACTCAACTTGGAAAAGCAAGTTCAAGTTATCTATCATTGTAAGTAATAATAGTATCATCAAGAGCGTCAACTGGGGTACCTCTTGTCCCAGGATATGGAACAAGCCCATATCAAAATGACAAGACAAACAAACAAGATGAAAACCTCAACACCCTTTTTATTTACCATTGGAATAGCTTTTTATTGTAAGGTGTGTCATAGATAATTCACCATAGCATGTAAGTAAATTTCCACCATGAATATGCATGGCTTAGATTAGCGGCCCAGGCGTCTCTCTAACCATTTATACAAACTCATTTAAACTAAATCTTTTCCCCTTATTTCACCATGATAGGCATCCATAAACAAAAGCACATGATATCAACTAAATGGAGCATGTTGAAAGCTTTGCATGTGACAGCACATATGGGCTAACTCCCAACCTCGAACATTTATCAAGCCACTAGCATCATAATCTTAATCACAATGGGTCATGTTTTATTTATTGCAATGATAGTAAAATGTGCATCAAGTTCGTGAGAGCTATATAACCAACTTTTCCCATGGCAATCAATAACATAATCATTTTCATTCAGAGGTATAGATAACACAAATATCATGATGAACATACTCGGAATAGCATATAGCTAGTAGGTAGATATGGTGGACTCACTGGAATAACTTTGGTTGAAGGTGTTGGAAACAAGTTTTACTTGTTGGAATGTTTGGGCTAGCAAAAGGGAGAAAGTTGACCATCTAGATGCATGCATGAGTGTCCATAGAACTAACTAATCCATGTTAAACCAAGTAAAATAACAATCAGCACCAAAACATGAATAAGTGATAGCTCTTCAAAAAGGATTTGCAAACTATTACTCATAAACAAGCTCATGAATCATGCAACTATATGTATCATTAAAAATCAACTCAAACATCCCTTTTCCCAATCTTATAAAAGCATCCAACATATTTCAACCCATATTTCCAGTAGCTCTCCCATATATAAATGATAGTGTGGTGGTCTCTCAAAACAAATCAAACCAAAACAAAACAAAAGACGCTCCAAGTTTATGCGATAAAGTGTTTCGATCGAAAAACAGAAGTTGGACGTGTGCAAACCGAGAGTGTGTAGGTCCAGTGGGGTTGTCTTCACATCCCCAAGCTTATGGTCTTCACCATCCTTGGATAGCTCTTGGTGCATCTCCTCCAATCCCTGTGAAAAAACTTCAAAACACCGTTTCTCCCATTTCTTTTCTGTGGGGTGCATTAATAGTGATAAACAAATAGGTTTCTTGCTGCATATAATCCTTGAACAAAAATTCATATGAGATGTCCAGAAAGTGTATAATGTTGTATGCCTACTCATAAACTCAATTGGATCAAAAAGATTCAACTTAAAAGCTCAAAGCATGCATCAAACAAAATGGGACAGAATCTGTCCAGAAAAACAGCAGCAGCAAAACGTATTTTTCTACCCTACCAAACTTTCTCGAAAAATTCCGAAAAATTCATGCATACAGAGGATGAAAAGTTGCAACTACAGTTCAAATATGAGCTCATTCGGAGTTACAGAATAAGAATTAAAAATCATACCGTGCACTGACTCGTGCAGGAATAAAATCTCCGAACTCAATAAGCAACTTTTCAAGACCAAAATGGGTAAAACTTGGCACTTTATTAAAAACTCCAGAAACTAACTAGACACAAAATCTCTTGTTACAGCAAGAGGACACAAAGAAAAATCACACACAAAAATAACCGGGTTGCCTCCCGCAAAGCGCTTTCTTTATAGCCATATAGCTAGGCTTCTTACTTTTGTTTATTGAAGATGAAGCTCATGAGGGAGCTTGAACTTTGATGTTCCCCTTTCTTGGGAAGTGTTCCATGCATAATACCAGGGTCCCATGTTGCTCTCAAACCGATCAAAATAATAGTCAAGTTGAAACCTGGTTGAGAGAAAAATAGAACACAAAAGTAATAACAACGAAGTCTAACTTTCTTTCTATGCATTGGCATTTTGTATATGAATGAAGTTTTCCAATGCATATTAACAAAAGTTACTTGCAGCCCATAATTATTAGTAGCATAAAGAGGGTTCTCATAACCTCCTCTCTCATAATAGTTGCAAGTAGTAGAAGTGTATTTAATCACGTAACCAATAGAATCTTCCAACTTAGATAATTTGGGAACATAAAGAGAGTCATTAAATTTATTTTGGAATTTATTAGCATGCTTCCCTCTTTCAAAATAGTTGTTAAGATCAATATCAAGTTTAATATCATGGTTGCAACAAAGATTTGGAACTAAAGATAATTGCAAACCACATAAGTATTTCTCAACATAAGCAAATTTCTCCTCTATGGTGTAGTTAGGAGAATTCAAGAACATAGCAGGACTCTTATTAGTAAGAGTATTTTCACAAACAGCAGTATATCATTTTTATCCTCACATAAAGTAGTAACAAGTTCTAAACATGGTGGATTATCAATAAGCATAGGACCATCATCTAAAGCATTATCATATAACATATTTAAGCAACACTCCTCATTATTATCAATAAGTTTACCAACAAAAGGTTTTTGAGTTTGAGTGTTACTATCATATGTTGATGGTGAAGTTGGGGATCCAACTCTTCATTCTCCAGTTGTTCTTTTTCAGCATCTTCTTGAGATTGCATGGGCATCCCCAAGCTTAGGTTTTTGTCCTCTTCTTCCTGCAAAATATTAGTTCTTTCCATGGCAGCAAGAGTTAACTTTTTACGTTTAATAGCATCTGCTCGAGAAAAGAAATCATCAGCTTCTTGTAATATTTCAAGTTCCTCAAGTGTAAATGTTGCAAGTTCCTCAGGTGTATAATCAAACAGAAAACCCATAGCAAAAGTAATGAGAACTTACAACCAACAAGTTTAAAGGAACCTCCCCAAGCTTAGATGATTGCAAGATATAAAACAAGTTAAAGAGACCTCCCCAAGCTTAGTCTAGTGCACACAAGAATAGAAACTTAAGCGCTACGCTCCCCGGCAACGGCGCCAGAAAAGTACTTGATTACCCCCAAGAGCAGGGATCACTATAGCACCTCTCAATGTGGAAGTAAGGTATCGATCCGCAGGAGCAAGAAGGAAAAGTTATCTATTCCCTACAACTAAAGTGTCACAAGTTTTAGTTGATTATGCACTAAACAAGTTTAAGGAGCAAGGTGGTTGATTTGATGGATGGAATGTAACCAAGCAAGAATGTAAAAGTGTCCCAATCCTCTTCAATGCAAGAGGACAAGACAAAGGTTTTCTCTTATAGGAACAATGGACATGGGTTCATGGGTTCACTTAATCCTCTCTCTCTCATCTATGGTGATTATCATGTTATAGATAAAGTACACATAATTGTCATGTTTTAATGGTAGCTTTTATAACGGCTATATGTCCTAAAACACATAGTTGAAAGAAGTACTCATTTGTGTTGCTAGGTAAGCCTTGTAAGGCTAGCATGGTTGCTCTCACTTCCACATCATACTGTAACACCCCGAAAATTCAAACCTAATTTTAGTGGTGTTTTATGACACCTGAAAAACTTTTTCTCTTTTTCCTAAATATTTCTTCAAATCTTTGTGGATGAATTGACTTGGGAGTTGCTCCCTCAAGAATTTTCCAGTAATCCCCGAACCACTCCATCAACCGTGATAATTTTGATGCTTAGGTTTTCCCTCGAAAATCCTAGCCCTAATTATCGAACTTTTAAACCCTTTTCTCCGCCTAAAAAAAGGGGAAGCCTATTTCCATAGCTTGAAAAATTCCACTAAAAATACCAGAGGACTCCCCTATCCATATAAAGACAATCCATGCAAAAATATTGCATACTCCAATGCAATATTTCCAAGTTAGGCCATAATTTCAAAACTGCCACTTTTGATCCAGAAATGTTTTAACCAAACTAGGCATCTCCATAAATTCTGATAAATTCAGGGGATGAATATTTTTACAATACCAGCACTTCACCTTTTGGAGCCAAATCCATTTGAGCAATATTTTCACCACTCCCTTTGTAAGCCAAAAATAGTGCCATTTGGCGACCTCCAAAGCAACCCATAGCAAAATAATTCATATAGCCATGATACTTAGCAGATGTGATCACACATATATTGGACACACCCATCCAGGAGATCAGCCCCCTATCATTTTGGCAAAGCCACTTTTGTATAACCATGCCAATATGACATCTTTTGGGCACCGTCTCGAAACCCAATTTCCTTGTATCCATTTGAGCTTATACTCCATAGACACCCTCCTTGTGCCACAAGTACTCTGTGGTAATTTTTGGGGATTTTTCTGAGATGTCAAAGGCCCCTGTCATTTCATCGAACACCTTTGGTATTTTTGCTTTTCTGGAAAATCTATTTTACAAAGTTTGGAATCCCTGTGGGATTTTTGTTTGGTTGTGTTCCTCTCGTCGATACGAACCCAGTGGTGGAAGCCGTTTTCAGTTTGGAGCTCCGAGTCATCGGGAACGCGTCGATGCCGCCGTGTCGCGCTCTGGACGTTCGGGACGCACGCTTTGGCATGCCTCAAATCCAACTTAGCACTGACCTAATCCTCTAGCACAGTGCAGCCTCGTGTGTTGCTGTGCATCCAACACGACAGCCACACCCTCCCCTCGTTCCTATCACCATCTTGTGGCTTGGAGTGAGCCGTGGCCGTCGGTGCTCCCTCTCCCATGCGTATAAAAAGAACCCGAGGCCTCCTGAGCAACGTTTACTTCATTCCCTCTTCCCTGCTCTTCTCGTTCGGTGTAGAATCGTGAGAGGAAAACAACATCAAATCGCTCCGCAGAAACTTGCCCGCCATGGCCGTCCTGGCCGAAGCACACCCGAGCTTGCTGGCGATGCAACCCCAGCTTCCCTCCCGGCCGAGGCCATCCCCGAGACCCTCCTCCTGGCGACCCCCTCTCTGCCATCCCTGGGCGGCTGAGCAGCACGGCGGAGGAACCGCCCGTGCTCGACACCGCCATGGCCGAGCAAGGAGAGCTCGAGGGCGACGTCGCGGTGGCCCTCCCCTCCTGGCCGAGGCCTCCCCTGGGCGCGGTGGACTGCGGCGTGCCCGTCCCCGCCGCCTCCCGGCCTCCCCGTGCGTCCGGCGACCGCCATCCGAGCCCTCCCCGTGCCACCCCGTGCGTGAAGAAGAAGAGCAGGAGTCAACGCCTGGAGCTGGTGGATCGATCGATCCACTGTCTTTTTTTTTTCAGCGAGCGACCGCCCAGAGGAGCAACTGGCCCAGCCCAGCAACGCAGCGGGCTCGCGGATCGGCACGGCCCACCTTCGGCCTGCCCCGCCCAGCGCGCGGCGCGCAGCGCGCGACGGCCCAGCACGGCCCATCAGCGGCCTGCTTCGCCCGGGCGCTTGCGCAGCGCAGCGCGCGACGCGCGACGGCCCAGCGGCGGCCCAGACGCGCGGCAGAAGCAGCCCGTGCAGTTTTTTTTCCAGCGCAGTATGTTTTTTTCTTTTTCGAGGTGAGCAGCAGTTAGCTATCTGTCGCACGTCGATAACTTTTGAACCGTAGCTCCGTTTTAGTCGATTCAAATTTGTAAATTCCTAGTTTGAAAGGATCTGTCCAGTGGTGTGAGTTTCACCTTTTTTGAAAATACTTGTATACTCAGCACCCTTGTATGCGTGTATAGGGTATCCCGCGGTACCGGCGAACCGAGACCCGAAACCGTGACGTTCGTGACCCTCCGAGCCAAACGGTGTCGATCTTCGCAGGCAAGCTAACCACTTGCTATGACCAGTCTTGCAATATTATTTGTTCATGTTGTTTCATATTACCATGTCATATCTGTGCATCTGATTGCCTGTCATCCGTAAACTGTGCGTCATGAGATATCATGACTTTGACATCTACTTTCCGTAGTGTTGTGGTGTTGTGTCCGGAGTACCACTTCCCATTCCCGAGGCGATGTCTGGAGGAACCGCCACAGTCAACGGAGTGGGGAAAACTATATAACTGTGCGCCTCGCACTTGCGTGGCTTTGTTTGCTTCTTCTTCTTCGCCGAGGTGAGGAGCGGACGAATGTCGTCTTATGATCCTCGGAGTTGGGGGCATTTGCCAAAAGAGTTCTTTGCCTTGTCCCTCCGTCAAATATGGTTGGCTTAGACCACCCGGACTGCGACGCTTGGGAGCTGACTTTCCATTTGGTTCTTTTTGCCGAGATTGCTGACACCACGTCGAGATAACCCTCGAGTGGAATGGATGCTCTCTCATTCTTATGAGTGCTTTTCGGTTCAATTTGGAGACTACATGCCCTACCAACTTTTGTGTTGATCTGCGATGGCGCTGGTCGGAGGTATCTCTGCCACAGTCACCCGATCGACGCCAACAACCTATGATAACTTTTGTGTTGATCTGCGATGGCGCTGGTCGGAGGTATCTCTGCCATAGTCACCCGGTCAAAACAAACAAACTATTGCTTGGAATATTATGTTGTTAATGACTTGTTGTTTGATGATGTATTATTATGATATTGTGATTATTGTGCTGAACTAATCCTCTGTTGTGTGGGCTTGTTATAATGAAACTTGATTAAATGAAACACCCCCTCCAAACAACGATAGGGTCAGTCCACGGTGCCACTAATCTGAGCTTTGAAAGCAGGACCATCGTCGTCTCATGGAGGACCGTGACCTAGTAGGTTGTTGAGCCCCTTTTGTGCCATCCATTGGGCGCAGTCGTTCGGTTGTGCTGTCCGAGGGGAGAGGTCGACAGGCACGGGTTCGACTGCGATAGGGAGTCCGGAGCTAGGCATACCCGGTAGCGCCGGGGGATGTGCCGGATTTACTTCCCCGTTGTGCCACGCGCATAGGGTGTGTGCAGGAGAGTGTCTTAGCAAGTGGACCGTCATGTGAGTGTATTTTGCTCAGTACGACTTTGGCGTGACAACCTGAAGTGCCGGCTGAGTAGGGTGCATTCTGATAGTTGGAAATGCAACCTCTCGAGAGTGTCAACCTAGCAAGCTAGCCTCGTTCCTGGGATATGGAACAACAGTTCAGTGTCGGTCACACTGTGTGTCTTTGTCGTGTCAGGAGGTTAAACATAAGTTCTGTTTGAAAGAAAGATGAACAACCTGATTTCACTAAATGAACAATAAGTTGATGCAGGGAATGCTACTTGAGATGTGATTGTGAACCAGGTTTAGGGATGGCGGTGTGATGCGTTGGGGAGCCTATAGTTAGGCCAGAGCCCACATCAACCGTGCGTGCCCAGAGTGAAATGATGAGGCCAGTGGGCCTAGCAGTGATCACAGGTGCTGTTGTGTATTATTTGGTACCAACTGGTACACTCGTTTACTCGTCACAGGTAAGCTCTTTGTGGGATTGCTGGTGCACGATCCAACCCCACCTGGCTTGGACTCTGCACTGGTGATACCCTGCTGATTGCTTATGCCATGTTTTGCTTGTGATGCCATGCTACCTTTATGTTATACTGTATAATTGTCTGTTTAGAGTACACACTTGCCATGTGTAGTATTTTATTTCCGATATATAACTTGTTGCATGATTGTCTGACTGTTCGTGTCTTGTGGATTACGTTACTTGCGAGTACATCATTGTACTCAGACTGGCTTTTCATGTGGCCAGACTTAGCCAGAAGATGGAGCAGAGGCGTGCTAGGATCAGTAGCCTAGCCAGATACCTGTGGAGTGGAGCCGCTCCAAGCCGTAGCCTCTCATATGTCTTCCGCTGCCAGTTAAAACTCTGTATCGTGCCATGCTGGGATTGATATTTTGTCATTCCTTGATGGCCTTGTAAACCATTTGTAGCACTGATGTGCCTGGCTGTGTAATGATTTCCATTATGTTACACTGTTGTGACGTGCGGCCAGTTATCTTGGGATGGCGCACGGGACGACTGCCTCTCTGGCAAGATGTGCCAGGGAGGGGTGTCACACATACTCTTTCTTTTTACCCCCAGATAAAGGATGTTGGACGGTACTGTGTCACTCAATACCTATGCCTTCTGTCACATTGGCCACCCAGTACCCACATACATCATACTTCATAATGGATAATATTCTAAACACTAGTGCAATGATTCATATTTCGTGTGTGTGACCACATCTCTCTCATCTATCTACACTTGGTGGTGTCAGTCACCTCATGATAAAGATAAACAAGGCATTATGCATAAATCAAACCATCACATGCATCATAGAATATCTCCAAAGTATGACAAGTCATAAAAGATCCAACACAACAGTAAATGCATAACAAATATTATCTCACACCACAATATCCACCATGGGAATTACATAGATGACCGTAATCATGTTCAGCAGCTCATACGGTACTAATTAGTGAAGCTCAAAGAGAGGAGAGATACATAAGTTACCACCACAAACCCAAATCCAGGGGGTTGACTACTGCCCCTTCATCATGGAGACGGTGGAGAAGTCGTTGGAGAAGGTGGAGACCACCCCGGCAGCGCCCCGCCGGAGTTTTCCCCCTCCAATCTGCAGCTCCTGATCTCCGTTTCGGTGTTTCTGTGTTTGTGCGACGCTGCTTCCAGAGAACGTCGGGGGACAATTTTTATAGGCGTTTTTAGGTCACAACTAGGTCGGTGGAGAAAAGATCAACGGCGGCGGAGCTCCGAGGCCCAAAATAGGTAGGCCCACGCGGCCAAGATTTTAGGCCGCGTGGGGCCCTCTCATTTCCAGCTGGTTGGGCTTCTGGCCTTCATTTCGAGCCCATTGCGTTCGTCTCGAAAATTCTGAAGCGTGCTCTCTGACCTTGCCCTTTTTGGAGTCCCGAAGCTCCCGGAAAGTTTGAAACACTAAAAAAGACGTTTTCTGGAAAACAGGGTTAATTCCAAATAAATGGGAAAACTATGAAGTATTCCCAAAATCATTATAAAACATTGATATAACCCTTATATGATGCAAATATGATTGGAATATAAGTAAAATAATGCAAAGTTCATGTATGCATTTTACATGCATCACCCCCACGCACTCTTCTCTCTCCCTCTGCTTCTCCTCACCATGGCCGCGGCGCAACTCCACCTCGCCGTGCTCGTCGCCGCCGTTTGAAGCTTCCCCGAGCCAATCGAGGAACACCAGCACCTCCGTCGCGTCCCCAGCTCCTCCTCCGCCCAAGGAATCGAGGCGGGAGGCTGTGAATCGCCGCCGCCGTCCAATTTCGTCGCCGACCACCGCCGCAGCTCTGTCGCCTGATTCCGCCGCCGGCACGCCTCCTCCGGCCACCCCGTCCTCCCCAACGCGTCCGTGGTGAGCTCCTGCCCCTGCTGGCCCCTTCTCCCTTCCTCTCTTGCCGTGGCCTCGCCGTGGTCTCGCCGGAGCCACCGTGGCCGTGCTCCCCATCGAAGCACCGAGCATGCCCGGCCGTGGAACCGGCCTAGCCGGGCTGCAAACCGGGCGTCTTTGGCCCATAGCCGGCCCCAGAGCCGGCCCAGACCGGGTTGTGTGCTGGATGCCTCTGTTAGCAGGCCGGCCTGCAAGCCGGCCCAACCGGGCTGGAGGCCGGTTAAACAGTTTTTCTTTTTCCTCGCGATTCTTTTCTTTTTCCCTCTCGCGCATATCCCCGCTACTCCCCCGCGACATTAGGGACATCGACTCCGATGATTCGACTACTTCATCCCTCTCTCCCGAACACGAGTAATTAATTTTTATAGTTGTTCAAAATAAATTAATTAAAATCATAAGTTTAAAAGAGGAAATTAATAAAAGTGATAACTTTTTATCGGGACATCAGAAAAATGTGTTCGATATACCAAAATGTTCAGAAAACCGTGATTTATCCAGAATCATCATCATCATGCATAATTGTTCACAATTACAATAATGTACTTTTAGTAGTATTAGAATCATTAAGTTTTAATATGGGGTTTATTCCAAATAATGCAATGAATATAACGGGGACCCCATTTAACTTGTTGGTCATGATCAATGCTTTTAGGGTGCATTTAAAATGTCATGCCATCATGTGTTTGCGCATTGCATATGTTAAGCATGTGTGGTGATTGATTGTTCCCTTCCGGTGTTGTTTGTGCATCGGTAGATCAAGGAGCTGAAGTGCCACCCCCGTATCGTGACAGGTAATAAGATGCTAAAGGTGGGGATGAGAGGCCACTGTGGTTGTGGTGCTTTGTCTCGTTCTCGCCGCCTAGGTGCGAGTTCTTTACCTCCCGAACCAAGACTGAGCGTGCAACCATGCGTGAGGCCTATGCAATTGCAGGAACCCTCATAGACTAAATAACTCGGGCGGGACTAGCCAGGGTCCTCTAGTTCGGGCTTCCATTTGCGCGTGCGTTGGGATGGTGGCCAAGACTGAGATGAGGATGGTGGTGTTTAGGAAAATGAGTGTCCACGGGGCAGGGTGTTGAAGGCACGGTTGCCCCGTCCTCACTGATGATCCTGGGTTAGTCCTTAACGAGGGAGAAGTCGACACCGCTCCCACTCAGCCGGCTTTCCAAGGAAGAGAGCTAATTGTACAGGTAATGGGCCGGACGGTACACGTGGCAAACATTGTACACCCCTGCAGGGTAAATCTTTTCGAAAAGCCGTGTCCGCGGTTATGGACGACTTGGGAAAGGACGATAAGATCATAGAATAACTTGAACGGAATGATTAAAAACTGGGTACTAAAGGTACCACTCAAGAATGCAAGGTTGACTTCCTCGAGGGTGATTCGGGGAGGTGCCTCTGATGAACAGGTACAGTGGTTGATGATGGTTGATGATGAGAAAAGTGATCAAGGAAAGAGTTACTTCTTACCCCCTTTTGAAAATACTCTGAATAGTCGATGCCATTGAGTTATGTTTTCATAAATAAAATCAGCTTTATGCAAAACAGTCATAAAACTTTGAAAGCCTCATCGAGCTAAAGCTCTATATATAATCTTGCGAGTTCGTCGAACTCAACGTCGTTTGTTTTGTTTCAGAGGAGGACTTCACCGACCTCGAAGGTGGGTTCTTTGTGGACGTCGACGAGTAGTCTGGGGTTCCCAGGTGGCAGCTTGGGACATCCCGGAACAGCTGGCGTTGGATGTTTATCTGTAGGCCTCTTAGGCCATATTTTGGATCTTGTTGTTTAGAACAACCTAATTCGCTTCCGCATGTTGTAATGTTGGGTCTGTGACCTCTGGTTGTAATTTGCTATCTTTCTCTACTATAAGAGTTGAACTATAATGATTTGTGTCGTAGAGTCTGCGATGTGCCAGTTGTTCCACAAGTCTTGATCTCTCTATTATGCATTGATAGTTGAGCCTGTGTTAAGGCATCAATCGGGGTGTTGCGTTGCCGATGATCAATTCCGAGCAACGCCTGCCAAAGGTTTTGGCCGGGGATTGGTAAACCCGTAACCTCCGGGTGTATCGCTTAACCGGTGACACTCAGCATCACTGTATAGCAGTCGGGTCGGGGTGGCGCAAGTTGGTATCAGAGCAGTACTGCATGTAGGAAAACCTTCTACTAGTCGACGTTGAGTCTAGTGTTTGTTAAAATATTTTTAACCTAAAAATGAGTTGTGAATACCATCTTAGGATTCTTTTTACTCCTTATCTGGTTACCCTCTAATCTCGGAGCAATCTTACCCCGATTTGAGTTAAAAGTTTTACTTCTCATCTGTTACTTCAAAGTTATTAGTAACGCGGGGTTGGGTTCTACCTTTAGTGTTATGTGTCACGTTGCTCCCGCTGCGTTGCAATCCCAAATCAACTCAGATGTTTGAACCCTGTTATCCCTACCGAGACTAATCGTTGACTCCTACTCTGGGTTTTAACCCAAGGACTTGAACATAAGGTCCCGGATTGTGCCAACTAGAGTGTGTTCGCCGTGGTTCCTTAACCATGGCATCTCTCGCTAGTAGCACATGATGCTGATCTTTGACCCAAGTTCTATCTTGTTGATCCCTTGCTAGTTGTTACACAAAGCATTATCGTCCCTAGTCTGAGTACTCGAGTACGTTAATGCTAATGTCTCAACCATACCGAGGTGGATACTAACTGCGTCCTTGTCAAATCTACAGAATGGCACAACGTCCTCCGCTCCATCAAATCAAAGCCACCCCAGGAAACCACTCGACACCCTTTGATCGGGAGGAATCCCATACATCTAAAGATTTGCCCAAGAAGGCTATAGACAAACGCAGGTGTTACACTTGTAGGGAACGCGGACATCCGTACCGGAAGTGCCCCCTTAAGTACACCAGAAAGAATGGACCACCACAAGGAAAGGCATGTAGTCAGTGCGGAAGGGGTGGACATCAGGCGAGTCAATGCCCCGGCAGTTGCCCGCACTGTTTCAACGCGCATCCCCCTGGCAAGTGCCCAACCGCTAACGCCACTTGCTACCTATGCGAAGGAAATGATCATTTTCCGGCTAATTGTTCTATGGAGTTCATAGTGGAGGCAGTAAAGGATGCCCATGAGGAAATTGCTCAGCATGCCACCACGCGTCCCACTACTTCGACACTTGGGGTAGGCGGGAGTGGGTATCGTCCTATGCTACCTGCTCCACCAAGATTCACTTGCTACGCCTGTGGCCAGGCTGGCCACTACTCCAGGGAGTGCCCCCAGAAGGCACCTCTCACGGTAACTCCTGCACGAACCCCCGCCCCGCCAGCTGGCAAGGATGGTCCTATTGTGCGTCATCGCCTGAACCGCGTCTCTGCTGAAGAAGCTGAAGAGGACCCCGGCGTCCTTATGGGTGAGCTACGAATCAATAACAATCTTGCTACGGTTTTGTTTGACTCTGGAGCATCGCATACATTCCTATCCATAGCTTTTGTTCTGCTCCACCTTAGAGTGTCACACTCTTTTATATCAAGCAGTCGTGCTAAGTATCATGATCTTCTTGATGAAGTGAAGCTCTTACACTTCGTTGCTCTCCGTTTTCCAAGTAACTTGTTACTCGAGGATGATGAGACTTGAGTAATAATTTAACTATCGGATATTCTCAGCAGTTCTTACTGTGCCGAAATCCAAGGACATTCATTACCCTTCTTAGCGTGATTGGTTAGCCGATCAGTAAGCTGAATTTGACTGTGTTACCAAGTTCGTTTTTTCTGCTGCCCTTCCTCGGTCTAAGAGCTAGGCTTGTGCCGAAACTCCCAAGACCACATTGTTGTGCCTTGAAAGGCGTGATTCCTCTCTCGAACTCAAGACACACCGGTGGATCGTGATATTCTGGAGGTCTTTCCAGAAGTATCGCCAGATTGTCACCTGACCGTGATGTTGAGCTTATGAGTAAGCTGGTTCTCTGAACAACTCCCTTCTCCAAGAAAATCATGCTGGATGCCCTGAATTATTCAGTTGAGCTTAAACCACTTGGAGAGTCCAAAGACAAAAGCTCTATCTGATATAGTTCCTTCTCAAAGGGATGTCTAGTGTTAAGTGTCGAAGAAAGGTGGTATTTCCTTCGTGGATATGCTATCCTACAAATCTTTGGTTTGAATTGGGCTATCGTCAAATCAAACTCAGGCTAACTTATTGAATGTGAGTCTGACCCATACTTATGCCCGTCCATGGGACATATGCGTCTACCGTCCCAGAGTATCTGGATAAGTTTGTTGTTGAGCCCATCAACTACCTTCTGATTCTCTCCATGTTGAGGAGATTCATACTGGATATTGGGCGTTAGCACTGGAGACTTGTTAGCACTAACTTTGTGTCGTCACAAGGTATGTGTTCTGGAAGTTAGAAGTGACTTCTCTGGTTCACGTGCAATTGCTGAAAGATGTCGCCGTGGATCGGAGTAAATTGTCTGGTTTCCCCCAAAATCATCTCAAGTCAATCATGCATACGCAGAAGATTCATGGAATGGTATGTTGTTACCTCCATTCCTTGAGAATTTCATCTATGCTTCCAAGCCACTAATTGAATTGTCCCAGAAAGAGAGGAAGTCCGAGAATTTCTTTTGTCTTCGTTGGTGTTTCCCCAGCAGAGACTCAATGGTGTATTGTCTCCAGTAATTCGAGTAGGTGCTGATACCCTCTGACAAAATGCTAATCCGCGAGTTCCGCAATCTCGTTCCACCTTTGGAGTCTGACATTCTAGTCTAGCTCTTGGGGTTCTAGCAAATGTAATCTGTTGAGATCCCGTGCAAAGACGTCCTATTCATCCATGTTGAGTCTGAAGTATCTCTACCCCTGACCAGATCTAAATCTCAAACAGAAACGATAGTTGGTGATCCTCAAGAAGCTTATTCCCGATGTCTGGAGAAATCAAGAAGTGTTCCTGATACTAACGTTTGCGGAGATTCTGAAGTTTTCTATATCCATCTTTCTGACCCTTCTCCGGTGATCCGAAGTGCTCCTCCGTGAGGAAAGTTCTACTCAAGTTGTTTGGTAGAAGTTGCCTCTTCATCTGTTGGAATCTTGTTTCAACACTCTCCCTCGGAGACTTAAGGCCTTGTGCAAAGTTCATATTCTGAATACTTGAGAAACAGTTGTCTACCAACTGGAAGCTCCTTATCAATCTCCCGTCACCTCCATGTGTCTCCTAACTGTCAATCCAAGGGATGCTAGAAGTCTCATCCTAGGTTATACTAGGAGGTACCCGGCCGCTGTATCTTTACAAAGACCCATCCTTCCGGAGAGGTTTCCTTCTTCCCTATGGTGTACGCTGATAGTGACCTCGAAGTGAAGACGATGGAGAAATCCATGATGCCCTCGGTCAACGATCGTGTGGTACCGTTGTAACCCTCTTCCCTCTTTCCTACTCTAAGAATCTCGGGACGAGATTCCAGTAAGGGGGGTAGAATTGTAACAGCCCCAAATTTCAGAACCTAAAAACCCGAGTAAAATTTTCGCTTTTGTGTTGCATTGCATCATGTAATCCATAGTAAGTTGCTAAACAACACACAAAATGGGTTTGACAACATTGGAAAACAAAATGCTAAACCTGTTTAAACAAAATCTCAAAACATACTTTGACATGTTATATTTGTCAAGGAAGTTCCTAGAGCTCAAAACAATATTTTGCACTTGTTATAAAAATACCAAAGGAGCTACATTTTGAATTTAGCAAAAATTCCATAAACAAACCCTATGAACAAATGTTGTTCAAAACTTTTTATTTCAACATGCCAAATTTTGTGGAGCTTCTACTTGGTAGGGAGAGGCTACACAAATATTTTCATATTTTTATAAAATGAATTAGTGCCCTAATAAAATCCTCCAAAGTCACTGTTTTGAAAGAGAAGCTGGAAGGACCCATCTGTGATGGAAAATAAACTGACAAGGGCCTTTTTGTAAAATCTGCTTCTTCCCCACTGTAGCGACCGAGAGGAGCTCGACCGCACCGCGGGCTCGCCGTGCTCGCCGCGCCGGGCCTCCTCGTTGCCTTCCCCTGCCAGGAGAGCATCACCCCGAGCCGCTCTGCTCCCCACCTGCTCACTCACCTGCCCCCACGCACTCTTCTCTCTCCCTCTGCTTCTCCTCACCATGGCCGCAGCGCAACTCCACCTCGCCATGCTCGTCGCCACCGTTTGAAGCTTCCCCGAGCCAATCGAGGAACACCAGCACCTCCGCCGCGTCCCCAGCTCCTCCTCCGCCCAAGGAATCAAGGCGGGAGGCTGTGAATCGCCGCCGCCGTCCAATTTCGTCGCCGACCACCGCCGCAGCTCCGCCGCCTGATTCCGCCGCCGGCACGCCTCCTCCGGCCACCCCGTCCTCCCCAACGCGTCTGTGGTGAGCTCCTGCCCCTGCTGGCCCCTTCTCCCTTCCTCTCTCGCCGTGGTCTCGCCGGAGCCACCGTGGTCGTGCTCCCCATCGAAGCACCTAGCACGCCCGGGCGTGGAACCGGCCTAGCCGGGCTGCAAACCGGGCGTCTTTGGCCCATAGCCGGCCCCAGAGCCGGCCCAGACCGGGCTGTGTGCCGGATGCCTCTGTTAGCAGGCCGGCCTGCAAGCCGGCCCAACCGGGCTGGAGGCCGGTTAAACAGTTTTTCTTTTTCCTCGCGATTCTTTTCTTTTTCCCTCTCGCGCATATCCCCGCTACTCCCCCGCGACATTAGGGACATCGACTCCGATGATTCGACTACTTCATCCCTCTCTCCCGAACACGAGTAATTAATTTTTATAGTTGTTCAAAATAAATTAATTAAAATCATAAGTTTAAAAGAGGAAATTAATAAAAGTGATAACTTTTTATCGGGACATCAGAAAAATGTGTTCGATATACCAAAATGTTCAGAAAACCGTGATTTATCCAGAATCATCATCATCATGCATAATTGTTCACAATTACAATAATGTACTTTTAGTAGTATTAGAATCATTAAGTTTTAATATGGGGTTTATTCCAAATAATGCAATGAATATAACGGGGACCCCATTTAACTTGTTGTCATGATCAATGCTTTTAGGGTGCATTTAAAATGTCATGCCATCATGTGTTTGCGCATTGCATATGTTAAGCATGTGTGGTGATTGATTGTTCCCTTCCGGTGTTGTTTGTGCATCGGTAGATCAAGGAGCTGAAGTGCCACCCCCGTATCGTGACGATCCCTACTACCAGCCGTATCAACAAGGCAAACGTAATCCCCCCTCTGAGCATGTCTTATCCTATTTTCCGCAAATATTTTCTCCACTATAATATTGCATGCTGTTCCAAATGTCAATTTTATTGGATTAGAGTATCCTATAGTTGCATTAAGTTTCCGATGCCATTACCTGTTTCCCTCCTATTATACATAGGTTTGTATTGTTGGCCGAGATACTTAACTATGCTATGTTGATGCTTAGCCATGCTTAGTAAATGCTTAGCTGTACGATGGATGGTTCATGTTGGAAACAGGTGATGAATTGTTCAGATGATGGTGGAGAATTGTGGTGACAGGTAATAAGATGCTAAAGGTGGGGATGAGAGGCCACTGTGGTTGTGGTGCTTTGTCTCGTTCTCGCCGCCTAGGTGCGAGTTCTTTACCTCCCGAACCAAGACTGAGCGTGCAACCATGCGTGAGGCCTATGCAATTGCATGAACCCTCATAGACTAAATAACTCGGGCGGGACTAGCCAGGGTCCTCTAGTTCGGGCTTCCATTTGCGCGTGCGTTGGGATGGTGGCCAAGACTGAGATGAGGATGGTGGTGTTTAGGAAAATGAGTGGCCACGGGGCAGGGTGTTGAAGGCACGGTTGCCCCGTCCTCACTGATGATCCTGGGTTATTCCTTAACGAGGGAGAAGTCGACACCGCTCCCACCCAGCCGGCTTTCCAAGGAAGAGAGCTAATTGTACAGGTAATGGGCCGGACGGTACGCGTGGCAAACATTGTACACCCCTGCAGGGTAAATCTTTTCGAAAAGCCGTGTCCGCGGTTATGGACGACTTGGGAAAGGACGATAAGATCATAGAATAACTTGAACGGAATGATTAAAAACTGGGTACTAAAGGTACCACTCAAGAATGCAAGGTTGACTTCCTCGAGGGTGATTCGGGGAGGTGCCTCTGATGAACAGGTACAGTGGTTGATGATGGTTGATGATGAGAAAAGTGATCAAGGAAAGAGTTACTTCTTACCCCCTTTTGAAAATACTCTGAATAGTCGATGCCATTGAGTTATGTTTTCATAAATAAAATCAGCTTTATGCAAAACAGCCATAAAACTTTGAAAGCCTCATCGAGCTAAAGCTCTATATATAATCTTGCGAGTTCGTCGAACTCAACGTCGTTTGTTTTGTTTCAGAGGAGGACTTCACCGACCTCGAAGGTGGGTTCTTTGTGGACGTCAACGAGTAGTCTGGGGTTCCCAGGTGGCAGCTTGGGACATCCCGGAACAGCTGGCGTTGGATGTTTATCTGTAGGCCTCTTAGGCCATATTTTGGATCTTGTTGTTTAGAACAACCTAATTCGCTTCCGCATGTTGTAATGTTGGGTCTGTGACCTCTGGTTGTAATTTGCTATCTTTCTCTATTATAAGAGTTGAAATATAATGATTTGTGTCGTAGAGTCTGCGATGTGCCAGTTGTTCCAGAAGTCTTGATCTCTCTATTATGCATTGATAGTTGAGCCTGTGTTAAGGCATCAATCGGGGTGTTGCGTTGCCGATGATCAATTCCGAGCAACGCATGCCAAAGGTTTTGGCCGGAGATTGGTAAACCCGTAACCTCCGGTTGTATCGCATAACCGGTGACACTCAGCATCACTGTATAGCAGTCGGGTCGGGGCGCCACAGTAGGCCAGTGGACTTTTTTGCTTGGTTGTGTTAGGTTAGGCCATGGGAAGGTGAGAAACCAAAGTCTACCCCAAATCAACACAAGATTCCATCCGGTTCGCCCGAAAGGGAGTTTTCACCTCTAAGTGCAGGAACTCACTAGAGAGAAAGTGAAGCCGGTGAAGCCGGTCACACCTAGGAGTAGGATATTGCACATTTACAACACACAACACACTAGTATACATATGGTATGGCACAAACTAGGTTTGAGTGGGGTTCCGATGCTCCGGGGCCCCGCTTCGGCGAAACCCTGAATCCGCTGGAAAAACCCTAACGTTTTCATCTACCCCCGTAGACGTGCGTCGAAAGGGGGTAGGCCAGTGGACTTTTTTGCTTGGTTGTGTTAGCTTAGGCCATGGGAAGGTGAGAAACCAAAGTCTACCCCAAATCAACACAAGATTCCATCCGGTTCGCCCGAAAGGGAGTTTTCACCTCTAAGTGCAGAAACTCACTATAGAGAAAGTGAGGCCGGTGAAGCCGGTCACACCAAGGTGTAGGATATTGCACATTTGCAACACACAACACACTTGTATATATATGGTATGGCACAACCTAGGTTTTGGTGGCTTTCCGACGCTCCGGGGCCCCGCTTTGGCGAAACCCTGAATCCGCTGGAAAAACCCTAACGTTTTCGTCTACCCCCATAGACGTGCGTCGAAAGGGGGTAGGCCAGTGGACTTTTTTGCTTGGTTGTATTAGGTTAGGCCATGGGAAGGTGAGAAACCAAAGTCTACCCCAAATCAACACAAGATTCCATCCGGTTCGCCCGAAAGGGGAGTTTTCAATTCTAAGTGCAGGAACTCACTACAGAGAAAGTGAAGCCGGTGAAGCCGGTCACACCTAGGAGTAGGACATTGCACATTTACAACACACAACACACTTGTATACATACGGTATGGCACAACCTAGGTTTCGGTGGGGTTCTGACGCTCCGGGGCCCCGCTTCGGCGAAACCCTGAATCCGCTGGAAAAACCCTAACGTTTTCGTCTACCCCCATAGACGTGCGTGGAAAGGGGTAGGCCAGTGGACTTTTTTGCTTGGTTATGTTAGGTTAGGCCATGAGAAGGTGAGAAACCAAAGTCTACCCCAAATCAACACAAGATTCCATCCGGTTCGCCCGAAAGGGGAGTTTTCACCTCTAAGTGCAGAAACTCACTATAGAGAAAGTGAGGCCGGTGAAGCCGGTCACACCTAGGAATAGGATATTGCACATTTACAACACACAACACACTTGTATACATATGGTATGGCACAACCTAGGTTTGGTGCGGTTCCGACGCTCCGGGATCCCGCTTCGGCGAAACCCTGAATTCGTTGGAAAAACCCTAACGTTTTCGTCTACCCCCATAGACGTGCGTCGAAAGGGGGTAGGCCAGTGGACTTTTTTGCTTGGTTGTGTTAGGTTAAGCCATAGGAACATGAGAAACCAAAGTCTACCCCAAATCAACACAAGATTCCTTCCGGTTCGCCCGAAAGGGGAGTTTACACCTCTAAGTGCAGGAACTCACTAGAGAGAAAGTGAAGCCGGTGAAGCCAGTCACACCCCGGAGTAGGATACCGGACATTTACAACACACAGCACACTTGTATACATATGGTATGGCACAACCTAGGTTTGGGTGGGGTTCCGACGCTCCGGGGCCCCGCTTCGGCGAAACCCTGAATCCGCTGGAAAAACCCTAACGTTTTCGTCTACCCCCATAGACGTGCATCGAAAGGGGGTAGGCCAGTGGATTTTTTTGCTTTGTTGTGTTAGGTTAGGCCATGGGAAGGTGAGAAACCAAAGTCTACCCCAAATCAATACAAGATTCCATCTGGTTCGCCCGAAAGGGGAGTTTTCACCTCTAAGTGCAGAAACTCACTATAGAGAAAGTGAGGCCGGTGAAGCCGGTCACACCTAGGAGTAGGATATTGCACATTTACAACACACAACACACTTGTATACATATGGTATGGCACAACCTAGCTTTGGGTGGGGTTCTGACGCTCCAGGGCCCGCTTCGGCGAAACCCTGAATCCGCTGGAAAAACCCTAACGTTTTCGTCTACCCCCATAGACGTGCGTCGAAAGGGGGTAGGCCAGTGGACTTTTTTGCTTGGTTGTGTTAGGTTAGGCCATAGGAACATGAGAAACCAAAGTCTACCCCAAATCAACACAAGATTCCTTCCGGTTCGACCGAAAGGGGAGTTTTCACCTCTAAGTGCAGGAACTCACTAGATAAAAAGTGAAGCCGGTGAAGCCAGTCACACCCCGGAGTAGGATATCGGACATTTACAACACACAACACACTTGTATACATATGGTATGGCACAACCTAGGTTTGGGTGGGGTTCCGACGCTCCGGGAACCCGCTTCGGCGAAACCCTGAATCCGCTGGAAAAACCCTAACGTTTTCGTCTACCCCCATAGACGTGCGTCGAAAGGGGGTTGGCCAGTGGATTTTTTTGCTTGGTTGTGTTAGGTTAGGCCATAGTTGAAATAAAAACACACATATACCCCAACTCTTGCGAAGATTCCCCCGTTCGCTCGATGTGGGAGTTTCCAAGTATATGCCCAAAAACTCGCTAAGGAAACAGTGATGCTCGTGAAGCCGGTCACACCACGGGGCAGGATAAATTGAGCCATATATTTAATATTTATGTTGTAGGTGTATATTACATGTGTTGTTTTTATTTATTTTACATGTATATGTTGTAGGGTCGGGTTCCGGAAGACTCAAACCGTTATTTTATGGGGGTGGGATACCGTAATTGGGAGGGAAATGCTAGATCCAATATATATATAAATTATACCTACATTAAATATTATAGATCCAATTTATATATAATTTATACCTACATTAAATATTACATAGTGAAATAAATAAATCTAAATTAATTTATAATTAGTTGGAAAAAAACAATTATACGCCGACGGCCTTTTATACGCCGACGGTAGCCGTCGGCGTCTCAGGGCAGCAAAAGGCCTCCCATTTGCGCACCGTCAAGGATGGCGTTATACGCCGACGGCCCTTCGTACGCCGACGGCGGCCGTCGGCCTATGTCGGGCTACGCCGACGGGGTTCGCTACGCCGACGGCCGCATTCGTGGCTCCCCGATCTCGCCTTATACGCCGACGGCCCCGACATTTGGCCGTCGGCGTATAATCAGGCCGTCGACATCTTGTGGCTTTCCTGTAGTGTCACTAGTGTAGCATTAAGTGACGTACCTGCTTACCTCTAAAGATCAACTGAATATTAGTGATTAGTGAACATGATCGCTCATCCATGGCATGGCCCCAACATTAATTGGCCCCCCTGTTAGGTTCAACGTCAGTTTTGGCAGGTATGCCTCACTCTAGACTCTCGAGTAGTGCCATCACTGTCGTTTCATCAAATCAAGCGAAAGACTATAGGTTGAATGCAATTATAATGTCCTGTTGTAAGATTGGTTAATTAGTTGGTATTTTTCTCATCATATTCCTTTGATGAATAAACACATAAAATCGACCTTTTCGTTGCGATCGATGACATAATCCAAATATTAGTTAATCCGCAAGTACAATATTGAATTGCAAACCCCGTCGAAACGAACTTATATAAGCTTCTATGCATGGCTCTACCGAAATGGCATGTCGCCCTTGTTCCTAAAACTTGCATGCTTTTCGCTTTGACCTTTCACGTTGTCAAAACACTATCAAGGCACAAAAGCACATATGCGTTATTTTAAATCGAAAATGCATGCATGGTCAAGATGAAAAGGCCAGCTAGTGCACCAGTGGAGCATGTCAGGTACCTCATGTTATAGGAAAAAATCCCATCAAACCGATAAGATAATGCATCAGATCAGCAATACCATTTTTAAGAAAAAGTGTATATATTTTTAGAACTCCGGCACCGCCTGCAGTTTAGCCTATAAATACTTGCAGCCCCTGCTAACGTATATATCATTCAGCGGTGCACCTAGCTACCATTTCCAAACTCACTAATCAAGTCAGAGCGTGCTTAATGATGAGGCTAATCCTGTGTTTCTGCATCTACGTCGTCCTCCTCGTCGTCTGCCCAACTGATGCCCTCTCCAACCACTGCCCCTTATACCACCGTCGCCAGCTCGACAACGTCGTCGGCAGCCTACCGGCGGCGAGCACGAGCACCGCGGCTGCAGTACGGCCACCGCAAGACACAGAGACGGTCTACGATAGCTCGAAGAGGCTCAGTCCTGGGGGACCTAACCCTCAGCATCATCACTGATCCTTGCATGTTCCAATCGCTGGCCGCTTCGTCAAGCAGCATCCGCATATCAGATTCCCCAGTAATATTCGTGATCGATCACTCGCTAAGCGTGGATACGACGTGTAAGCCTAGAGTATATACTGCTGTACTGTCCATATGTTCCAACGATCGACCGATCCTCCGGAGGAACATGGCAGCTTTTGTTTCATTGTTTGTCCGGCTATGCCGTTTGGAATAGAGGAAATATGATCTCGTGCGATGCAACTTGTAATGCTCTTTTTGAGAAGAGTTTCTCGCATTTTTAATGCAAAATGGCCCCATTCTTTGTTTCATAAGTTCTTACCCAAGAGAGAAGAAACTACGCTTGGGCTCACATCTGCACTCCAAAAAAGGAGGGGGGGACTTGGTACCCGAAATATAGGCCTCATCCTCTCAGCTGCTTGGAGGCTTGCTAAGGATCCCACCAGCCACTTAGCTTTGATCTTGCAATTCAAATACCACCCAGACACTTCCATTTGGAAGGCAAAACCCAACAAGCCGAAATCTGCCTTTTGGGCAGCCATCCTCAAAGTTCAACCTCTCCTCAAATCAGCTTCGTTTTATCAGATCATCGACGACAATTCTTTCATTTGGAGTTCACCTTGGTTTACTGGTTGGGAAACTATTCACGATAACTTAAACTAGACAAATAGGCGAGCTTCGCCTCGCCGCCTGCATGGCGTTCTAGCACAGCATGGCCATGCGATAAACTTGCAGGCGGTTTGTTCTGGTGCTGGAAGGTCGGAAGGAGAAGTGTGATAAGCTTTGAATGGAAGCCCCGGTAAACGTACATTAAAACTATGCCTATACACAATATGCCACTAAAAAACTCTACCGTGCACCACTCTACAAAAAATGAAGTTGTGTCTTCCCTAATTTCAAAGGTTGCAGGATTATCCTTTCTAGTATGGACAGGAACTAATAGATTATGGACTAACTTTTCCGAAAATCTAAGAAATTCAAAATATTTAACAACACACAATTCTTTCAATAATAAAGGAGCAGAAAAAGTATCCTTCCATAGAACATATTTTATAAGTAGATGTGTTGAACAAACACCATAGCTATAACACCATTACAACTAAATAAATTTGTTTTGCCATCATGGCAACCTTGAGAGTTAAGAAGAGAAGCATTTTTGGCTCCCGGGTGCACATGCACCCTTTATTTAGATTGCATTTTAAACATATTTTGAAATGTCCAAAAAAAATTGCAAAAAAAATGTCAGCGTATAGATTCTAACATCCTATGTGTTCACAAAGTCGTTTCACGAAAAAACGAAATTTTATATGGCTTGTGTAAAAAAGACAAATTTTGGTGCTAAAATAAGCCTTTTCACGAGACATTTTTGTATCTTTTTTGCACATGCCACAAAAAATGTATGATTTTCGCGAAACAACTTTGTAAACATAATATGAATATGCATCCACGAAATTTTATTTTAGAATTTTTTAACATTTTGAAACTTGTTTTATAAATACCGGGTGCATATGCACCGGAGCCAAAGTGGATTTCACGTTAAACAAACTAAACATTGATTTTTTTATTCTAGTGAGCTGTAAAGGTAGTGGGACCCTGCAATAGTGGCCCACATGACATAGTCACCAATGGGCAAGTGCCCTGAGAAGGCTTGCATGCCATCAGCCTTAAAGCTTTAGTAGATATCCAACCTGCTCCTTTTACTTATCTAGTTGTGGTTAAAGACCTTTGGCTTCCGAATCAGAAAGCTTGGAACACTAACCTGATTAATGCTCTCTTTCAAATTTCAACCCCAAACAGCTCAAGATATTATTTCAACTCCCATTATTAATACTTCTGGGCAAGACAATCTTTGTTGGAAATTTGCCCCTGCAGAAAAATGGTCCTCTAAAAGCGTTATAAGCACTCCATGAACAATCTCATGTTGCCCGCTAATAACAGCCAAAGGAAGTGCCAACACAGGTCAAGACTCTGCTTAACCATGTTGGAACAACAAGGAATTGCTACCAAGGATTCAAACTTTTACATGGAGGTTACTACGACGTGCACTGCCCACTCGTAAGCGAGCGGCTAATTTTTATATCCATATTGACAACATGTTAGAGGATGGGATGCATTTATTCTTTCTCTGCCCCTTTGCCAAATCAGCTTGGTTTTCCCAACCTTGCTTCATTGTAGGAAAACTTAGGGTTGGAGCAATTTCGGCCTACCCTCTATTCCTCTGCCTTATCGGTGGTGCGGCTCACAATGCATATTGAGGCTAGAGGGTGGGATCTTTATATTGACTCCAAATTCCAGATAAATCAATCTGTTTCCAGATAGGACTAGTGACATGTTAGAACAACCACAATACCTAATAGCCAGTTACCGAGCCTATTACTGTTAAACAATTAGGTCTCGACACACATGTGTGATTCATGCGCCGAGTTTGAATACACAATCAAACTCGCAGGCTTTAACAATCCATAGAGTCAAACCTACAGACAACCTGGCATTCCACTCTATACTGTTCTCGGGTATAATTCCAGCATATTCATATACATTGTGTTCCAGTATAGACGTACCGGCTTCCTTAAGTATATTTCCTTAAGTATCGCACATCAATAATTCCCTGTTATTTCCATCACACTTCCACACTGAAGTTTTATTCCAGACAATTGATGCATGTAAAATGCATACATGAACTTTGCATTATTTTACTTATATTCCAGTCATATTTGCATCATATAAGGGTATATCATTGTTTTATAATGATTTTGGGAATATTTGATATGTTTCCTATTTTTATGGAATTAACCCTGCACAGGCAGAAAACCCTATTTCTATATTTTAATATTTCAGGGACCCAAACGACGTCCAAATGACCTGCAAATTTACGAGCGTCAATTTTTTGAAGGAAGAAGACTTGGGAGCGAAGGAAGCAAACAAGCGGAGACCCGAGGGCCAAGATAGGTGGGCCCACGCGGCCAGGTACATGGGCCGCGTGGGACCCCTCCTTTTGGGCCTCGGAGCTCCGTTGCCGTCGATGTTTCCTCCACCAACTCGGTTTTGACCTAAAACCGCCTATAAAAATAGTCCCCGACGCCCTTCGGAAAGGAGCGCCGCAGAAATACAGAAACCACGAAACAGAGACCTGGAGTTGCAGATTGGAGGGGGAAAACTCCGGCGGGCGTTGCCGGCGTGGTCTCCATCTTCTCCAACGACTTCTTCACCGTCTCCATGATGAAGAGGGAGTAGTCCACCTCTGGACTATGGGTTTGTGGAAGTAACTTATGTATCTCTCCTCTCTTGAGCTTCACTAATTAGTACCGTATGAGCTGTTGAACATGATTACGGTCATCTATATAATACCTTTGTGGTGGATCTTTTTATGAGTTAATATATGTTTGAGATTGCAATGGTTTTGTTTCAGTTATGAAAGTAGATGCATATTATGTACCCCGTTCTTATTTACTTGTCATGATCAAGCATGTTTATGAGAGCGTGTGAGGGGGAACGTGTGCATTAGTTGGAGTAACGGGGGGTGGCTAGTGCAGTGAACGTGAGAGAAAGTTCTGCGATCCACTTGGGTATCTCTACCTTACTTTGTTGCCTCACTAGGGATAAAAAGAAATACCATGCTACCGGAGATGTGGGTGTGACCATTGCCACTTCCTCCATGACTAGATCTAGCATGTTCTTATTTTAACTTCATGTCATGATACTTATTGCTATACTCTGAGTTATCTTAATTACTGAGGTGTTATGATTTAGTTCGCATCTTGGTGGAGTATAAGTGAGACTAATAATAACCAAAAGGTCTCTATGTTAGGACGTGATGCCCATATAATTATAATTTGTCATTAAACTGTTGTGTTGCAATCTCATATGTCAACTCTAGTGTTCCATTGTCTACCACTTTATTAAAGAGAGAGTGCATTTGTGAAACCATGAACCCCGGTCCATTTTTAATCATAAGAAATACCTTTCCAACAACTTTTACCACTTTACCATTTTCTGCCATTTAAAAATCCGAAAATACAAAAACACTTTTACATCTTGCATTCATCATATAAAACCCAAAAATATCATTTATCATTGTTACCACCATCCTTGCATATTTATTTACCACCATTGCATATTTATTTCTTGTTTGCATTGCATATTATCTTGATATCATTCTCACATCTTGTGCTTGACAACCACTAGGTGAGGTTGAGGACCAAAACATTTACTTTGTTTTGTAGGTAACCAAAAGAAGGATAGGAAAGATAAATCTTCACTACTGATTCCCCGAGAGTTCGATATTAAACCCTCGAGTCACCCCTCGTGGGGAAAACACGTCTTCCACTTACTACACACTCTGCACTTGGAGTCTCAACCTAACCCATATTCTTTTGACGTAGGTAACTACGTCATCGGGTATCAACAATGTAGTAGATATATAAAATGTTGCAAGACACAATTTCCTACATCTCGCACTTGACTGAAAACATTTTATTTCAGCTAAGTGAATTCCCATGCAATTAACATGGTGAGTGGTTAATTCCTTCCTTCAGTGCACTCATGTTGCATATAAACTTTGTGACTTTTGGAGTCATATTATCACAAAGCAACAGGTTATGATGCACCTTTCCAAGACTTTAAGTTCATGAAGAAATTTCCTTAGCCATATACCTTCCTTCAATGCTTGACATGCATCAAAGTATTCATATTCCGTAAACGAATAATATCCATGTTTCCATTGTAAACAATAAATACCTACAAATGTAAATATTAGCACATAACATAAAAAATAGATTACCTTTCACGAAGATCCTATTTCCAAAGATAGTTTCAATATATCCACCCAGCTGAAGGTTGAACCCATCAAAGAATGAATAATCCACGTTTCCTTGCGCCAGCAAATACTTTTATGTGATTCCAACAATCTTTATGAAATGCATATTCCGTTTGCTAAAAATTCCAGCAAATCATTTTCCGTTCTAATCAAAAATAGCAACAATTACAGTGGCATGGCTAAGTCGAGGTCGCATGAACAATGTCCCACAATAATTATGGTATGACAATTATTCTTCCTTTTTCCTCACGAGTTCACATATAATTCCTCGCAGAGTATCATTCCCTTAATAAAAAGGTACATGACAGGTTTGCACTTTTCCATAGAAAAATATATCAAAATATTCTCTATGTAATTCCACTCCTAAAATGCAGGAAGCTGCAGACATACCTTTCATATGAAAGTTAGAACTGAACCAAGCTTTCACTTCCATCAATGTGATATTTTAAAAACAATAAGAACATAGTTAGCACATATAATGATAGCACAAAACAATTCACACTAACCTTTGTATATGATCGTCTTCCATCATAACTAAAACCATTGTCTTCCATCATAAATAAAACCATATGACCTGACATACCATTGATGTGAAGCTTGTTCCAAAAAAATGAATTGATCAATTCAATTAGCAAACACTGTCATTATTCCCACCTCCTCTAAATTCCAGAGTTTCCACAAAGCATAACACTTCCTTTGTGTAAATAATTAAACAACAACACCTCCTCTAAATTCCAGAGTTTCCACAAAGTATAAATATTTCCTTTGTGTAAATAATTAAACAACAAACTTAGAATTGTAACTTCCAGTAAGAATGTTGCATTAAACTTCCTTGTAAATAAATCCAATAGCAACCTATAGTCATGTGGTTGTTTGGTAAAATAACAAGTTCCCAAACTTTTATTATTCATTATTGAGTTTATTCCTTCCTGCAGTGTTTCCACCCATAGTTAACATTAGCAACAAGTTTAGTATTGATCTTTCCTCTAAAATAAGAGTAACTTCTTCAAATAACAAACAATAGTAGCCAAGATATGATGGCCCAATTTAATTCCTCCCACTTTTCCTAAGCATGTTAGTGTTGGGAGTGTAACTTGTTGTTTTCCTTTGAGTTTAGCACATATATTTGGGCGTGACTATTAATAAACACACCCTTCATGAGAAAATATCATATTCCTACTTTCCGCCAATTTTCCCTTTTCCAGATCAAAAATGAAATACCATTTGATCCAATAGAATATAAACATTAAAAATAAAATCTTGGTGTGCTATGTAGTAAACAATGATTCCAATTCCATACTACCAAAATATAAATAGAATACTTCCTTCCAGTTCACAAAATATAAACAGTGACTGTGATAAATAATGACTTACTCAACAAATAGTAGTATGTAATGCTTTCATAATCCAGTGAATATCCAAGAGTTGTATTCCTTCATTCAACCATGGAGTATATCACATAAAACAGCGGTGAATAATTCCATGCTCATTCCATTAGCTTCAAATAATATTCCTGAAGTGTACTTCCCCCACCAATCAGTTTTCAAACCTTGAAGTCCTTTGATTAACTGATTTGCCACTTCAGTATGAGATGTCAATACAACAAAGACCTTCCGACTTGTATTGTAAAAGATATAAATACCACACCAATTGTAATCATGAAATAGAATAAATATACATAATCACTTCAAGCAGGAGTGTCCAAAAATACCGTAAATAGATTTCGATGAAGTATCATAATCCTCCCACTTAAGTTTAGAATTCCAGAATTAATAATGCACTAATTTTGTTCCTTGATATGTGACCAAGTCGTAAATGAGATAAAAGAACTGAACCTCAAGTGGGAGTGTAAAACCAAATTACCACAAATGTCACATTGAAGAAAAATCCATAACTCATAGTACTCCTACTTAAATTTAATAATTCCAGAATTAACAAGCCTGGTAATTCTGTTTATAAAGTATGACCAAGTCGTAAATACCATCAACAATAAAATTCCGAGCATGTATTCCGATTACAAGTATTCCTCCCTATTGAGTTATCTTCACAAAATAAACAACTTGTCCACCACCTTCCAATGGATTGTCAAAATAAATGAGACCATTGTGTTAAATTTCATAATGCACTAACCTTTCCGTTGAGCAATATTTCCACTCTTCCTTTTCCAAACAGCATAAATAATCAACAAATTCCAATAGAGAATTATAAATAATTCCTTCTCATCGTAAATGAATTATAAGAACAATAATAATTCCTCCATAAAAAGAGTTTGATTACACAATTTCCAATTCCAAAGTATATAAAAATTATCAATTGTGCCTAAGTGCACCTGTGTATTTTCTTTGGAATTGTTCACTTGTCAACACATTTATATTGTATTCCATCAAATTATGACATAGAGATAAAGACAAACTATGTGAACAAGTAGGCATAAACAAAGATTAATGCAAGTACTAACATTGGACATACCATGAATAAATATTGATTTCCTTTTCCATGGAGTGCTTCTCATATTCCTCCAAAAATAAGTGATTCCAATATCAATATAAACATGTGTTGTTGTTGTGCCAGAAAATTATCAAGTACTCCGAGAGGTTCCAAAGTATGCCAACGAGTATATATTCCAGAACAAGCTCAATTCCATAGCAATTGAAAAATGGTGAAAAATATTAATCAATCCAACGAAGATTTAATAAATTCCATCGGAGTGCATTCCAATTTCCCCGGTGATACCAAATAGAAGATAAGTCAATATGTAGCGCATCAAGTTCCGTGGGAAAGTTCATCCACGTGAGGAAGAAAAAATTGAGCGCACCAAGGCCGATTAATATCCAGATTCAGTCCTCAAGTGTGCAAAATAACCATGCTGTTTTTCGAAATTCCCGTGGATGTACAAAAGACCAAAAACTTGATGCCGTTGAGACAGTGATACCGCGGGCTGCTTACTGCTCTATCAGTTCTTGTTGTTGTTTGCTTAATGGCTTTCCTCGATTGCCGTAATTACTTACTCCCTCCGTTCACAAAAGGATGTCTCAATCTTTTCAAGATTTGTATGTATGTAGACATACTTTAGTGTGTAGATACATTCCTTTTATGAACGGAGGAAGTAGTAATTAGGTCATCCAGACATCCAGTATATAAGTTCCAAACAACTCAGAAAAAAATTCCGTAGAGATGGAAAAAAACGTTACCGATCGGTAGACTCGAGCGAGAAATTGACGACATCCGCATTGCCATATATTAAGTCATTAAAACCACTTCCGTGTTAGCCTTCCTGTATCCATGTGAGTTATTAAAGCTGATTACCTTCCTCGACTGCCCTGCAAGAATTATGCCCGGTCGTGGAGTGGGATTCCTGATAGCTAGCCGCTTGATCCTTGCGTATTTGGCTTGCTCCGATCTAGCTGGAGCGCGTCCCAGCAAGTAAAGCAACTACTACTACTTGCCTTTCGAGTTGTAGTCTTCCGTGAACCACGTGTACGACGAATTTCGTGCTGTGATGATCCTGGATCAACTTGCTAGCCTTCTGCAGTGCTCCTTTGGTTCCGTCGTGAGTCCTCGATCGTCACAACAGCGTAGAGGGCGGGCGTGGAAAGAGACGCACGCGTGGCAGGCTTCAGCGATGGATCGATCTGACCGAGAGCGCGCGAAGGATTTGATCGGCGACCTCGACCTCGATAACAAAGTTGCCCAGTGGATAGAAAATCCCGGCCGGCGACGACAAGAATCTTGCAGCGGATTAGACTTCCGGCCGCACGACCGAGACGAGTACGTAGCGGAACATGGCAGCGTAGCGAGACGGTGGAGTTGCAGTGGACTTTCCGGCGGCGATCATGACCGCAGACCTAACTCGGCTCTGATACCAATGTGAAAAATTAGGGTTAGAGCAATTTCGGCCTACTCTTTATTACTCTGCCTTAGCGGTGGTGCCGCTCACAATGCATATTGAGCCTAGAGGGTGAGACCTTTATATTGACTCCAAATTCCAGATAAATCAACTGTTTGCAGATAGGACTCGTGACATGTTGGAACAACCACAATGCCTAATAGCCAGATACCAAGCATATTACAATTAGGTCCCAGCACACATGTGTGAGTCATGCGCCGAGTTAGAATACACAATCAAACTCGCAAGCTTTAACAATCCATAAACCAATCATACGGACAACCTGGCATTCCACTCTATACTGTTCCCGGGTATAATTCCAGCATATTTATATACACTGTGTTCCAGTATAGACGTACCGGCTGTTGGGTATCCTCCACATGTGGGCTGTGAGGAGATGGCCATTTGAAGCCTTTCAGGCGGCCCAAACTGGTGCAGAAGCCCACTACCCATTAGGGTTATGACCAAGGGTCATTTTGGACTTTGCACATGATGGATGGGGGATGCTAACCCTCCCAGCCAGCCACCACCAAGAGGGGTGACAAAAAATTGAGGATAGCCTCCATTGGAGAAGAAAACCAAGAGAGAAGGAAAGAAGAAGAAGAAGTTGAAGGAAGAAGTTTAGATCAAGCACGGGCCCTGCCCACAAGGTTGTGAAGTCAAGATCCACTACATTGTCTCCTTCAAGTTGTGATTCCACCATCTTTGGTGAGATTGTTCAAATCTCTAGATCTTGTCCCCAAATCTTGTTGTAAGAGATCCCCTAGTGCTCTCTAGGGAAGAACCTGTTGTATCCCGCTCCGATAATAGTGGAAGAGATTTGGGTGGCTTCGGCCCGTGGTTTTTCCTCTCAAGTTGAGAGGTTTTCCATGTAAAATCTGGTGTCTTTGTGTTGATGCTTGCTGCTGCATTTCTGGGCAGAGAGCGACTAGTACTTGTACTAGTTGCTGGCTGAGAACAACTAGTACTTGTACTACCTGGCTGCTGTTTGCAACTAGGACATCTCCATGTATGCTTGATGCATGTTTCCATCCGACACGAGCAACGATCCAGAGTTAGTACATCAGTGGTGCTGAAGTTTACTTTTATTCCGCTGCGTATTTTCAGATCACATTAAGAGTGTGCTAATCTCCATTAAGGGTTAATTGGTGTGCCCAATTTTCCCAACAGAGTGGTATCAGAGCACAAGGTTTGCTCAGAGGTTGCTGGTCACAATGGCTTTGGAAGAAGGCGCCGCTACAAGTGGCATGATAAAACTTGATTCTTCCAATTTCTCATTATGGAAGCCCATGATGGAAGACATCCTTTACTCTAAGGATTTGTATGAGCCAATTGTGAAAGGTAAGATACCGACCGGTGTCACGGATGAAGATTGGAGATTGTTGAACAGAAAGGCAGTAGGTATGATTCGATTGTACATCAACCACAATATATTCCACCATGTTGCAAATGACACAAATGTGTATGAGATGTGGCAGAAGTTGGAGTCAATGTATGAGAGGAAGACAGCTATGAACAAGGCCTCGGTTATCAAGAGACTTGCAAAACTTGAGTACCGAGATGGCAGCAGTGTGATTGAACACTTGAATGTTTTCCAGTGCCATATAAACCAACTTTCAGCTATGAAGATCAACTTCGAGGATGAGGTGCAAGCATTGTTGCTGCTAAGTTCCATGCCCGACAGTTGGAACACGCTTGTTGTGTCCATTAGCAATTCAGCTCCGGATGGAAAGCTGACTTTGGAGATGGTGAAGAATAGCATGCTGAATGAAGAAGCCATAAAGAAGGAAAAGGGTGATGCCACTTCTTCTGATGCTTATGTGGATGAATCCCATGGTAAGAATGACAACCGTGGACGTGGCCATGCCAGATTTCAGCAGGGCAAAGATAAATCCAGGGGGAGATCAAAGTCAAAACATAGAAAAGATGTTACTTGCTTTTAGTGTGGCTAGCCGAATCACATAAAGAACGAATGCAGGAAATACAAGAAAGATCTTACAGAGGGAAAAGTTGCAAACAAGAACGAGCAAAAGGCAGAGAATGGTGCCGCCAACATTGCAGAATGTGAAGAAGGTGAAGACTATCTAGTCATTGAAGATGAAGAATGCTATAGTGATGTTCGTGATGATGCCATGAGTTGGGTTGTGGATTCAGGTGCGTCCTTCCACATTACATCACACAAGGAGTATTTCTCGTCCTACACCAGTGGTGTTACCGGCCAAGTGAGAATGGGAAACAGCGGTTCGTCAACCATTGTTGGCAAGGGCACTATATGCATTGAGACTTCTACAGGTTGTAGTTTGGTGCTCGATGATGTGAGGCATGTTCCCGATATTCGGCTGAATTTGTTGTCAGTGGGAAAGCTTGATAACATTCGCCATGGCAGTTATTTTGGTGATGGAAAATGGAAACTCACCAAAGGCTCTTTGGTGTGGCTCGAGGAAGCAAGCAAGGTAACCTCTATGTGACTAAAACCAAGCTATGCAATGAGATGCTGAACGTCACCGAGAATGACACTTCGGCTGAGTTGTGGCACAAGAGGCTTGGGCATATGAGTGAGAAGGGCATGCACGCTCTTGCTCGCAAGGAGTACCTCCCTAAGTTGAAAGGTATAACCTTGAAACCCTGTGAACATTGTTTTGCTGGCAAACAACATAGGGTTGCATTTCGTACACGACCGCCAAGACGTGCGGATAATGTTCTTGATATTGTGCATACGGATGTTTGCTCCATGACCGAGAAATCCATCGGTGGAGCATTATACTTTGTGACATTCATTGATGACCACTCAAGAAAGATATTTCTCTATGCATTGAGAAACAAGTGGCAAGTGCTCAGTGTCTTCAAGGAATTCCATGCCAAAGTTGAGAGAGAAACTGGCAGGAAATTGAAGTGCGTCAGATCAGACAATGGTGGTGAATACAGAGGTCCTTTTGAAAGGTATTGCAGAAAGTACGGTATCAGGCTTGAGAAGACTCCACCAAAGACACCTCAGCTCAATGGACTTGCAGAGAGGATAAACAGGACTCTCACGGAGAGGGTCACAGCTATGCTCTCTCATGCAAAGTTACCTAATTCGTTTTGGACTGAAGCTTTGATTCATGCTATGCATATATTAAACCTGTCCCCCTCAGTTCCTCTTGCAGGTGATATTCCTCAAAGAGTTTGGTCAGGGAAGGATGTATGATACAAGAATCTGAAGGTCTTTGGGTGCAAGGCATTTGTGCACATCCCAGGGATGAGAGAGCCAAGCTTGATAGCAAGACAAAGCAGTGCATCTATCTCAACAGTCCAAGCGATGAGTTTGGATACAGATTGTGGGATCCAGTCAAGAAGAAGACTGTGCGCAACCGAGATGTGGTGTTTATTGAAAATGAAACAGTCAAAGATATTGGTAAACCGGAGAAGCCGAAGACTACCACACCTCAGGTTGTATTAGATCCCATGAACCCTCCCCTAGTCCATGACAATCATGGGGGAGATGATGATGATGTTGAAGATGGTGATGTAACTGATCAAGGAAGTACAAGTCAAGGACATGAACAACCATCTGATGATGATGATGATGAGATTCACGGTGATGATAATCCACCTGATTCCCCACCACCAGAGCAGCAGTTGAGAAGAACTGGGAGAGATCGTAAACCTTCTAGGAAGTATCCTCCAAATCAATATGTGTTGATGACTGATGCAGGTGAGCCCTCATGCTATGAGGAGACACTGTCTGATGAGCACAAGAATGAATGGTCAGAAGCCATGCAGGACGAGATGAAATCCCTGTATGAGAATGACACCTTCGATTGGTGTCTCTACCGAAGGGCAAGAAAGCACTCAAGAACAAGTGAGTGTACAGAGTGAAGACTGAAGAAAATAGCTCACATCCAAGATACAAGGCAAGATTGGTTGTGAAAGGTTTCAGTCAGAAGAAGGGAATTGACTTCGCTGAAATATTCTCTCCAGTGGTCAAGATGTCTTCGATCCGAGTTGTGCTTGGTATGGCCGCCTCCATGGACTTGGAGATTGAACAACTTGATGTGAAGACAGCATTCTTGCATGGTGACCTAGAGGAGGAGATATACATGGAGCAGCCAGAAGGATTCATGGTTGCAGGCAAGGAGCACCAAGCGTGCAGATTGAAGAAGAGCTTGTATGGCTTGAAGCAAGCTCCTCGGCAGTGGTACAAGAAGTTCGAGTCATTCATGACTTAGCTTGGATACCGTAAAGCACAACCTGATCATTGTGTGTTTACGAAGAGGTACGCCGCGGGTGACTTCATTATTCTCTTGATATATGTCACAAAGAGGATTGCTCTCCTCAAGAAGGCATTGAGTAAATCATTTCCATGAAGGATTTAGGACCAGTGATACGTCTCAAACGTATCTATAATTTTTGATGTTCCATGCTGTTATTATACCAATTGCTATATGTTTTATTTACACTTCATAGCATTTTTATGCATTTTCTGGGACTAACCTATTAACAAGATGCCGAAGTGCCAGTTCCTGTTTTCTGCTGTTTTTCTCTCTCAGAAAAGCTAGTCGCAAAATATTCTCGGAATAGGACGAAAATCAACGGACGTACATATTTCACCGATACGACCACAGAGTCCAAAGGGGAGGCGGAGAGGAGCCAGGAGGGCACCACGCCACCCCCCGGCGCGGCTCACATGTCAGGCGCGCCGAGCCCTGGCGTGGGCCCCTGGAACCTTCCAGACGCCGCCCTTTCGCCTATATATTCCTGATGTCCCGAAAACCCTAAAAAGACCGATCATATTCCACGAAAAGTTCTGTCGCCGCCGCCGTCATCAACCCTAGATCGGGAGGGTTCTGAAGCTCTTCCCGGCAACCTGCCGGAGGGGAGATCATCACCGGAGGGCTTTGATACGTCTCCAACGTATCCATAATTTCTACTGTTCCATGCTTATATTATACCATTTGCTACATGTTTTATATACACTTCATATCACTTTTATGCATTTTCTGGGACTAACCTATTAACAAGATGCCACAGTGCCAGTTCCCTGTTTTCTGCTGTTTTTGGTTTCAGAAAGTTACTTCTGGAAATATTCTCGGAATTGCACGAAACAAAAGGCCAAGTCCCTATTTTTCCAAGACGTACACGGAGTCCGAAGGAGAGACAAAGGGGAGCCACGAGTTGGCCAAACCACCTGGCGGCGCGGCAGAGGGCCCCACCGCGCCAGCCTGTGGTTTGGGCCCCTCGGGGGTCCGCCGACATCGCCCTTCGCCTATTTATTCCCCGAGACGTGAAAACCCTAAAACACCGAGCCTTTCATCCAGAACATATTCGCTGCCGCCGCCGTCGTCAACCCTAACTCGGGGGGTTCTGAAGCTCTTCCCGGCACCCTGCCGGAGAGGGGAATCATCACCGGAGGGCTCTACATCGCCATGCCCGCCTCCGGAGTGATGCGTGAGTAGTTCATCCTTGGACTATGGGTCCATAGCAGTAGCTAGATGGTTGTCTTCTCCACTTGTGCCATCATGTTTAGATCTTGTGAGCTGCCTATCATGATCAAGATCATCTTATTGTAATGCTACATGTTGTGTTTGCTGGGATCTGACTTATATTGACACCTATGTGGAGCTGATTATTATATTATCATGTCTATGTCATTTGTAATCTTGCATGCTCTCCGTTACTTGTTGAAGCCTTGGCCAAGTGAATACTTGTGACTCCAAGAGGGGGTATTTATGCATGATAGTTGGGTTCAACCTCTATTTAACCTGGGATAGTGACAGCAAGTTCTAAGGTTGTAGATGTGTTGTTGCCACTAGGGGTAAAACAGCAATGCTTTATTCAAGGATGAATCTATTGTTTACTTTACGCACATTACTTAATGCAATTGTCTGTTGCTTGCAACTTAATACTGGAAGGGGTACGGATGTTAACCGGAAAGTGGACTATTTAGGCATAGATGCATGCTGGATAGCGGTCTATGTACTTTGTCGTAATGCCCAAATGAATCTCATAGTAGACACCACAGCTCACACATGCATGTTATATGCACTTATCAATTGTCAATTGCCCAGCTGTAATTTGTTTACCCACCATGTTAGTTATCTTATTGGAGAGACACCACTAGTGAACTGTGGACCCCGGTCCATTCTTTACATCTGAAATACAATCTACTGCAATCATTGTTCTCTACTGTTTTATGCAAACAAACATCATTTTCCATTCGATACGTTTAACCCTTTGTTTTCAGCAAGCCGGGGAGATATTCCCTCGTCAACTTAGAGCTAGCAACACGTTTTCTGGCGCCGTTGCCGGGGAAAACCGAATTGCTTCTGCAAGGGGAGTCTCTCACACCCAATCTCTTTACTTTGTTATTTGTCTTGCTTAGTTTATTTTTATTTAGTCTTGTTTGCTCTCTTTATCAAAAACACAAAAAAATTAGTTACTTGTTTAATTCAGTTTGATTTTGTTTTTCAAAATGAATGCTCCTGAAGTTGAAGTTCGTTCTTTTAGGCAACTAGGAGGTGAAAATTTGAAAGATGCTTGGTATAGAATTAGTGATGCTCATCATAGATGTACTAAGAAACACTCTACCACTATCCTCCTTAGGAACTTTTATGTTGGTATCTCTAGTTGGTATAGGTATGTTCTAGACACTCTTACAGGTGGAAATTTCTTGGGTACTCCTGCTTTAGAAGCCTGTAATATTATTGAAAGTTTGGTAGGAACACCACCCACTAAAGATATTAAATTGAGATCACCTTGGAGGATGTTATAAATAAGTTAGACTCTATGGAGAATTTTTTCCAAATTTTCTTGATTGTATTGGTAAGACTAATGAATCAATAGCCACCATCAATGAAAGAATCACTGTTCTTGAGGATAATAATATCCATGACACCCAAAATCATAGAATTGATGAGTTAGAGGAAGCTATTGAAACCTTAAGTTCAACCTTTACTTCTCTTAAGTCTAAAAAGGAGAAAGTTTATGTGGGTAGAGAGCAAAAGTTTATGTATGTTCCTAAAGTGCCAAAACCAAAGACTCATTATGAGCTTAAAATTGATAAAACTTTTAGTACGGTTAAAGGTAATGAAACACCTCCAGGAACATCTAAGATACCCATTGTTACAAGCTGTGTGTTGGAAGAAGCTTTTGATGATTTGAATGATTTGCCACTTGACAACACTTGATTTTCACTTTCTGCGCCTAGCTGAAAGGCGTTAAAGAAAAGCGCTTATGGGAGACAACCCATCGTTTTTATTTGCTGTTATTTTTGTTTTCTTTGAGTCAAGGAGTTTTGTTACTTCTGTAGCAACTCCTTTGTATCTTTATTTTATCGCAATGTTGTGCCAAGTAAAGTTCTATATTGAAAGTTGATGCAAGATTTGGATTTCTGCGCAGTGACAGATTTTTAGCTGTCACGGATTTGAGCTTATCTCCCTGTAGAAAATTCAAAAAATTCTGAAAAAATCACGCATATTCCTGAGATATGTACGCAACTTTCATTATTTTAGGCCAGATCCATCTGAGCAACTTAAGTGCCTCGAAAAAATTCGTCATTCCAGACTGTTCTGTTTTTGACAGATTCTGCCTTTTGTTTTGCATTCGCTCTTTTACTGTGTTTGTGTGGATTTCTTTGCTCCACAAAGCATTGGTGGCTGTAGCTAATGTCCAGAAGCTTTGGGATTGATTGTATCATTACAGAATATGAGAATTTTTGATTATGCACTAACCCTCTAATGAGAACTGTCTTGAGTTTGGTGTGAAGGAAGTTTTCAAGGATCAAGCGAGAAGGGTGATATTATGTGATCAAGAAGAGTGAAAAGCCTAAGCTTGGGGATGCCCCCGTGGTTCATCCCAACCATATTCAGAGAGACTCAAGCGTCTAAGCTTGGGGATGCCCAAGGCATCCCCTTCTTCATCAACAAACTTATCAGGTCATCTCTAGTGAAACTATATTTTAATTCTTTCACATCTTATGCGCTTTACTTGGAGCGTCTGTGTGTTTTTATTTTTGTTTTTGTTTGAATAAATTCGGATCCTAGCAATCCTTGTGTGGGAGAGAGACACGCTCCGCTTTTTCATGTGAATACTCATGTTCTTCACTTATATTTGTTGAGTATTCTTAACTAGCTACTGCAGTGCTTTTAGCTCCTGTTTTTCATGCATCTCTTCGAGCTGTTAGCACTTGTTTATAAATACTCTCTTGCTGCATTATATTATCATTTGGAGAGTTTATGTTTAATAAATTGATTGGTGTTTGTTTGGAAGAAAGAAAATGCTACATGTAGTAGTTGGTATTGGAAAAGACATATGCATTCTTGTAGATCATTGTCTTGTTTGATTTGATGCTTTGCAATTGTTTTGAGCTCTCAAGTAGATCATGTTTAAGCTCTTGCATCATGTAGTTAAAGCCTAGTAGTGGAGAACTACCGTAGAGCTTGTTGAGACTTGGGATGCATATTTGTTCTCTCTAAGGTCTAGATATTTTCTGGTAAAATGTTTGAGCAACAAGGAAGACAGTGTAGAGTCTTATAATACTTGCAATATGTTTTTATGTGATTCTTGCTGTACCGGTTTATACTTGTGTTTGCTTCAAACAACCTTGCTAGCCTAAACTCTGTACTGAGAGGGAATGCTTCTCGTGCATCCAAAACTTGAGCCAAAACCCATGCCATTTGTGTCCACCATACCTACCTACTATGTGGTATTTCCTGCCATTCCAAGTAAATATTTCATGTGCTACCTTTAAACTATTCAAAACTTTATTACTCCTTATTTGTGTCAATGTTTTATAGCTCATGAGGAAGTATGTGGTGTTTTATCTTTCAATCTTGTCATTTACTTCTGACAGACTTTCACCAATGGACTAGTGGCATATACATCCGCTTATCCAATAATTTGCAAAAAGAGCTGGCAACGGGGTGCCCAGCCCCAATTAATTACAACTTTCATTAATAATTCTCTTCACATGTTTTGCCCTGATTTATCAGTAAGCAACTTAATTTTGCAAATAGACACTCCTCCATGGTATGTGAATGTTGGAAGGCACCCGAGGATTCGGTTAGCCATGGCTTGTGTAAGCAAAAGGTTGGGAGGAGTGTCATCTATAAAGAAACTAAAATACATGTGTAAACAAAAGAGAAGAGGGATGATCTACCTTGCTGGTAGAGATAACGTCCTTCATGGGAGCCGCTCTTGAAAGTCTGGTTGACAAGGGGGTTAGAGTGCCCACTACCATTCGTTGACAACAACAAACACCTCTCAAATACTTATTTTGTGCTCTCTATATGCTTTCGAAAACTTAAAAAGCTCTAGCACATGATTTAATCCCTGCTTCCCTCTGCGAAGGGCCTATCTTTTACTTTATGTTGAGTCAGTTTACCTACTCCTTTCTATCTTAGAAGCAAACACTTGTGTCAACTTTGTGTGCATTGATTCTTACATATTTACTTATTGCACTTGTTATATTGCTTTATGTTGACAACTATCCATGAGATATACATGTTACAAGTTGAAAGCAAATGCTGAAACTTAATCATCCTTTGTGTTGCTTCAATGCCTTTTACTTTGAATCTATTGCTTTATGAGTTACCTCTTATGCAAAACTTTTTGATGCTTGTCTTGAAAGTACTATTCATGAAAAGTTTTTGCTTATATGATTCATTGTTTACTCTTTATCTATTTGTTAGCAAACTATAGATCATTGCTTTGAGTCACTTCATTCATGACATGAGCCTTGCAATATATTGATCAAGATTGTGTGAAAGCATGTCTCCTCAGAAATTATTTGTTGTTATCGTTTTACCTACTCGAGGACGAGTAGAACTAAGCTTGGGGATGCTTGATACGTCTCCAACGTATCCATAATTTCTGCTGTTCCATGCTTATATTATACCATTTGCTACATGTTTTATATACACTTCATATCACTTTTATGCATTTTCTGGGACTAACCTATTAACAAGATGCCACAGTGCCAGTTCCCTGTTTTCTGCTGTTTTTGGTTTCAGAAAGTTACTTCTGGAAATATTCTCGGAATTGCACGAAACAAAAGGCCAAGTCCCTATTTTTCCAGCACGTACACGGAGTCCGAAGGAGAGACGAAGAGACGAAGAGCCACGAGGTGGCCAAACCACCTGGCGGCGGGCAGGGGCCCACCGCGCCGCCTGTGGTTTGGGCCCCTCGGGGGTCCGCCGACATCGCCCCTTCGCCTATTTATTCCCCGAGACGTGAAAACCCTAAAACACCGAGCCTTTCATCCAGAACATATTCGCTGCCGCCGCCGTCGTCAACCCTAACTCGGGGGGTTCTGAAGCTCTTCCCGGCACCCTGCCGGAGAGGGGAATCATCACCGGAGGGCTCTACATCGCCATGCCCGCCTCCGGAGTGATGCGTGAGTAGTTCATCCTTGGACTATGGGTCCATAGCAGTAGCTAGATGGTTGTCTTCTCCACTTGTGCCATCATGTTTAGATCTTGTGAGCTGCCTATCATGATCAAGATCATCTTATTGTAATGCTACATGTTGTGTTTGCTGGGATCTGACTTATATTGATACCTATGTGGAGCTGAATATTATATTATCATGTCTATGTCATTTGTGATCTTGCATGCTCTCCGTTACTTGTTGAAGCCTTGGCCAAGTGAATACTTGTAACTCCAAGAGGGGGTATTTATGCATGATAGTTGGGTTCAACCTCTATTTAACCTGGGATAGTGACAGCAAGTTCTAAGGTTGTAGATGTGTTGTTGCCACTAGGGGTAAAACAGCAATGCTTTATTCAAGGATGAATGTATTGTTTACATTACGCACATTACTTAATGCAATTGTCTGTTGCTTGCAACTTAATACTGGAAGGGGTACGGATGTTAACCGGAAAGTGGACTATTTAGGCATAGATGCATGCTGGATAGCGGTCTATGTACTTTGTCGTAATGCCCAAATGAATCTCATAGTAGACACCACAGCTCACACATGCATGTTATATGCACTTATCAATTGTCAATTGCCCAGCTGTAATTTGTTTACCCAGCATGTTAGTTATCTTATTGGAGAGACACCACTAGTGAACTGTGGACCCCGGTCCATTCTTTTACATCTGAAATACAATCTACTGCAATCATTGTTCTCTACTGTTTTATGCAAACAAACATCATTTCCATTCGATACGTTTAACCCTTTGTTTTCAGCAAGCCGGTGAGATTGACAACCTCACTGTTAAGTTGGGGCAAAGTAATTTGATTGTGTTGTGCAGGTTCCACGTTGGCACCGGAATCCCTGGTGTTGCGCCTTTTCCCTCAGTATGAAACCAAGGTTTAATCGACCAGTAGGAAAACGAGGTTTGCTTCGAAGGTGTTGGTGGAGGAGTGTATTGCGGCGCAACACCAGGGATTCCGGTGCCAACGTGGGAACCTGCACAGCACAATCAAACTACTTTGCCATAACTTAAC